>JAPYYV010008152.1:0-12838 GCA_030522625.1 Copidosoma aretas | reverse complement strand
TTTTTCAAAAGCACTTCCCGGACGTCGCCGCTCCCCCACCGCCCGTGGAGTCGAACCTCTTTTCTTTTTTTTTTCTCGCTTCGTACCCGTTAGCACGCTCAAAACTTTTGTAATCCCGGCGGCGCGCGAGTTCCCTTCCGCGAATCAGCGCGACGACCCGCCGCACGCGTGAAAAGCACAAATGAAGCCGGAGCTCTTTATTCGTTCGATCCGCCGGCGGGGTAAAAAGATGATGAACGAGTGTATGGAGAACCACGCGGAGAGGGAAGAAAACATAATAGGGAGGAGGGGGGGGGGGGGGGATTAGTGGAAACGGAAGTCGACTTGGATTCTACGAGCTCTTTGCATTGTGCTTTACAAGAGACCGTAAAGGACTCTGAAAGCTCCCCTCGGTGTCATCATCATTCGTACGATTGTTCTGCCATATGTATGTATATAGTTGTAGTGTGGCACGTCCACGAAAAATGAACGAGAGAAAAAAGTCACGAAAGACCGAATAACAAAGTAAAGCGTGAAAATCCTCGGAATCCCCTCGGCGAGTTTCGATTCACAGACTACGGACTCAATTCCCGTACATCCCCCTCGATAGAAGTCTCATGCTATTTTTACCCTGGTGGTCTGGAGATGCACGAACGGGCCGTATATAGAGATACAGGCGGAAGGAGAATCGGAAAAGTTTCTTCCGCAAAGAAAACGCCTCGCGCGTGAGATGATACGATCGCGTCCACTATACCTAATATTCTCTATCCCCAGCAGGTGTACACGCACCCGTACGTAAGTATAAGAGGAGTAACCTGGTTAAGCTCCAAGAGGCTAATAGAGAGAGAGAGAGAGAGAGAGAGAGGAGAGTAGCCTATCAGAGTGTGGAGAGCTGCACGTATATAATATAACCGAGTCGCAAAAATGCAACGAAAACACACGGTATATGAGAGAGGAGCAGGACGAGGATGATGATGATGATGATGCAGTGAAGAGGAGCTGCCAAGCAGGACGGAACGGAGCGCCGAGAGCTAATCCGCGCGTAACGCGCGCACGGAGAGCCCGCGTATCTGTATTTTAATAAAGCGATATCATTATTATCATGCACGCGGTGCAGAGCATTGGGAGAAGGAGGGGAAAAAAAAAAAAAAAACGGGTCGCCTCCTTCCTCCGGGTCGCTAGGTACAACGGAATTTTACACTCCCGCGGCTCGCGAGAGAGGGGGGAACAGGAGCCACGCGCGTTTTCTCCCTCTCGCAAGCTCGATTTCGGCTTTTACCGTGCCGGAAACGCATAATATATACGCACACTGCAGTACCGCTCCGTACTATAGAGGCGTTTTGCTCGCCGTCACTGCAGGGGAAGCGCTTGGAAAGTTTTTGCGAGTATTCGGCGCAGCGAGGACGGCCGTTACATCGGAATATCATATCCTGATGGCGTAGAGTCGAGCTTGCGCTATGTTTGTATGTACATATATGCGTGTGGACAATGCGCTTGGCACCGCGCGCGGTTGCGCCAACTGTCCCGGGATTCGGAAATTGGACTTGCGCGAGTTTGGATGGTAATTAGGTCCGCGGAGTTTGCGGGGAAGGAGGGGGGGGGGGTGCTCTGCGGTAGTGGTCGCGGGAGGTAATTTTGGGGGAAAAGTGTTGGGGGCGCGCGGTGTCGCTTGATGAGAAATGATTCCCCCCGGGTACATGGTCGTCGATGAAGAGCGCGGGCTCCGGAGCACGTGCCTGGTATTTGTTCTTCGGAATCATAGGCGCGTGAATTTCCCTTCTGCTTTGCGGCTGTGAAAAATCGCGACCGAGCGAGTTAGTAATTTTCTTTTTTTTTCCGACCGCGACAGATGAATAACGAGCTCGCTCCGGTGGAACTGAACGGGCGATCGAACACGCGCGGGATATAGCGAAAGCTAGGCCGGGTACGGTTGATTCGGCTTCCGCGTGGAAGAAGGAGAACGGGCGAGTGTGGGTGCGTTTATTTTTTTTTACTATGATTTTTCGGTCGAGGAGGAATTTCGGGAACCTAATTCCCCCCCCGGGGGGTGTATGGGGAGTGCTGCTGCGCTCTATACGGGGAATATATTGATAAAGTTTGCGCGAGCCCGCTGGGTATGATGTAGAGTTTCGTGTCGTTGCATATAATATGCGTAGGTATACCCCCGAATTTTTCGCGAAACTTCATTTTCCGGTCGCTGAGCATTTTTCGGGTGAATTTTTATCGTACGCTTTGATATTCGAAGCGCACATTTATACTGGCAGTGCATTAGTCATTCACCGAAATCCATCGCATCGTATTCCGTATTGATTGAAAAATCCTCGACACCTTCCCCCAATTTGCAGCAAATAAATCAACAAACAAACAACCATGCCTGGTGTGTATTCTCGCACCCGCTGACCCGAAAGACTACAGTCGAGGAAGCATCAACAGCAGCATGTTGTTAATTATCAGTGCAGGTTGTTAATTAAACCGCTCGGTTTTTTTCGCTGCGCAACAAACCGTAGCACGGACTGTGTTAATAAATGCCGCTCGAAGCTAGCTCGAAACTTTCAGTGCCGCAATTAGCGCGGGCTCGGACAAATGCGCACCCCCATTGTACGCGCGGCTCTCCGATCGGCGACAATTGAAAATACCACCGAAACGGTCGGAGAAACAATACCGGTGGTCAAGGGGAGGAGGGAGGGAGCTCTGCTGATAATTAAATACGGACGTGCTGCTGGAAGTTTGCACGAACATTGTTCGAGCTCTATAGCTCACTCGAATAGCGCACCCGTGCGACTTTGTTTTGCTGTTGATAATCCATTATTAAATAGGGGGAGTAGGATTTTTATACATGCGTGGTAAACAAAACCCTTGTTATACTTCGAATCATTACCTGTATCCACCGGACCTCTCGACCCTCTTTCATTCTCATTTTGCACAATCACGTATCCCACTCCTATTCACCCCTTTCAAAATTTAATTCCGCCGAACGGACCTTTCCGATGCTAAAAGCTTTCCCGTTTGCTGGATGAAAAATTCAGTCGAAATCCAAAAGAATATCGAAACAAAACGACACCGCCCGCATATGCCCGCAATTAACTAATCCCAGCCTCGGAAGCTATGTATATAGGTACCCCCCTCCCTATAATCCCGTGCCGCGCGCCCCCCTTTCTCCGCTGCACGCAGCCTCCGCGAGAAAAAAAGAAGCCGGCGAGAAAAAAAGTACAGAGGCGAGCGCGGAGGCGGGAAACTCGCTCTCCTCCTCCTCGTCCTTCCCCGGCCCCGCGAAAACGCTGGCCGCGGCGTGCAGCCCCGGAGCGGCGCTCTAGTCCGGCGTTAGATCTCGTTCGTTCAATTATCGGGTGCAGGTGGTACCGAGGCGGGACCCCTTCGGCTGCGTAGTCTTGCACTTCTATACGCTTTTATATCCCCCAAAAAGAACCACAGAGTACCAAAGTGTTGTACCAGTAGTAGAAATACTTACCGATGCGTGATTCAGTGCAGACATTAGCAGAGGAATAAATTTCCGAGAGTGCGTCGGTATAAATTTGTGAATCGGGTCGGGTGACTGAGTATATGCCGAAGTGACGCCGGTTGGATCGCTTGTATGCGGTATATATATATACTACCTTGATCGGGTAGTTGCGGACCGAGGACGACGATGTAGCGGTGAATGGAGGGGTAGGACCGAGGGGCTGAGCGTACTACCCTCGATGAGAGCCAAAGGGGTGCCAAAGAGTAGTTGGTTTTCGCAAAGCCGGTGAGTGATCATTTTAATCGTTATTAATTCATACAGACATCAATTTATACGAGCCCGAAAGAATGATCAACACGGGTGTTGAAATCAGGGTTTAAGATTTGAACTGCACGATGATCGCATATATTTTGATTGGTCCATTAACGCCTTGTGCAGTCTCGTTATCAGTGATTGATTGATACTATCGCAGAGCAGATCAGTCAAACCACCCATAAATTCTGTGGTTATTGATTATGGGTTACTTGATTCCTCACAAGACTCGTGTCAAATACGTTTATTTAACATGAGAGCGTCAAGAATCTGGATTAATATTGATAATAATTGTGTGGATCGCAGCCGGAGCCTTGATCCTTTCTCGAAAAAATAAACGTAAGGAACTACTATTCCATCAATATACCTGGTACGACCGAGATCGGGCGTTATATGACCTAAATTTTTTATTTCGATTGTAGACTTTTTAGTTGGCCCCGTTTGCCATCTAGCGAACGGAATATGAACTGAAGCAGCTGGAAGAGGCGCGAAAATTAAAAACCCATCGGTAGTATGCCATGGTTATGCTCTTGACTATTCTTCAATACTAAATTGAAAGCCAATAAGTATGAATGTTTCAACTCTCGCGAGTCAGATTTTTGCATATCGCGCAATACATTTGTAAACGCACTAGGATCGTGGGACGCTTTTCAGGACGTTTTCAGATATTTTTATACAATTTTTTATCTTTTTTGTTAAAACGTTCATCATCCGTGAGTTATAATTTTGTAATGCTTGATATTCTAATGATTCTATGAACCATGAGAACCAGAAAAACTACATTTAAAAAGCATAGAAATTTAATGACAAGAAACCATATAAAACTTTTTTGGAGAAAAATCTATTGTTCAACATTGTCAAATTTTAAAAGATGACAAAATAAACTACTGTTTTTTAAAGACAATGTATTCTGTAATGAAATAAAATAGCTGGCAATCGAATAATAACGAGCTGCTTCGCGTCAAACGATCGTCATCAGTTTTTATACACCGGATGGTCCCCTTTTGGTCTTTTTTTTACCGAAACCCAACTTCCACCGTTTCGACGAGTGACGTTTGAAAAATCACGACAAACTGAATACCCCCGATAACTGTCCGCAGGAGCCTCCGAATCTAAAACCTCGCGCAATGGGCGGAGTCCAGAGCGGAGCGCACAGCCTGGGCGACGCGCTGTGGGTCCAGGAGCGGCAGAAGCAAAAAGGCCACCGGTAAGCGAATCCACAAATAATCGACAGATCCGCGCGTGCTTTTGAATACTAATTAACGCGCCTCGCTCCGTATTATACGTATGCGAGAATGCGGGTCGTATGCAAGACAAACGAAAGGAAATTATCGCCAATGGGACACCGTTTCGCGGACGTGTTGTTCCCGCTCGAGGCTCTATTGTCCGCGCCCCACGTACCCCGTCGGCACTCCCGACAGCGGCGCGAGCCCCGAGCTGGAGTTGCATACGTGCAGGCGCCGCCGATCGATTGATTGTGCAATTCACCACCGGCGCGTCGTCATTCCTCGCACAGCTTGTTGCTTGGCATCGGTTCGTACCCCGCTCGTTCTATGAGAGTTCGACGGGACGGGCCGCGCGAGCGCGCTTTAGTGGGCGATAATTCATTCGGCTGAGAGTTTCGCGGAGTCCGGCGTTTCTTGCGCGCGGCTGGGTTTTTTCGGTTGATAAGGGTAATGGTGCTCGTATTTCAAAACTGGACGCACTGGTATATGTGTGGTTGGAGGATTTGTTATCGCCGAAGGAAAAAAGGAAAAGATGAAAGATCGCGTTTTGTATTTTATCGCTGCCAATTGCAGTTCGAGTTGGTTTCCGTCTGAGCAA
This sequence comes from Copidosoma aretas, assembly GCA_030522625.1. Taxonomy (NCBI): domain Eukaryota; kingdom Metazoa; phylum Arthropoda; class Insecta; order Hymenoptera; family Encyrtidae; genus Copidosoma; species Copidosoma aretas. The sequence goes on along the minus strand of JAPYYV010008152.1, from coordinate 7,263 downwards.
CTAATTCAGCCGAAGAAATAAATTTTCGCTGATCGGCCGGATGATTATTACTGTTAAAAATGTCTTGGAGACCGAGTTTTTTTGATTCGCTGCGTCGCGCCAGGGGAAAAACTGCAGAGCGATGCAAAATCTCTCAAACTTAATTAATGCAATTGTCTCGCGACCAAAGTTTCCGTTTTCTCAGATTTATTTTGCGTTGAAGAGACGTACTTGCGTGCCTGTCGGCGAAGATTGGTATAAGAGTCAACTGAAAATTCAACGGCAATAATATCAGACGACGTTGGGGTGTAAAATAATTGCAGGTTTTCACGAAGATAATAATTCCGTGTACTCTCGAAAAGATGACACCGATGCCGTTCCCGAGGAAGAAATACCCGTGAAAGTTTTTTTTTTTTTTTTTTTTTTAATGATTCGAGCGCTAGAGACGTGTCAATTTTCCGCCTCGTAAATACTCTAATTGATTAAAAAAAGAGCACTAATAGAGTAACACGATTATTTCGAGATGATGCTTCGAGTGACTGTTTGAGAGCAGGAAAAAAAGAACAGTTTAATTGCATGCTTCGAACGAAAGGAAAGTCGCAAGTGGATTTTCACAAAAGTCCCTTTTTCTCCTTGCCGCCGGTGATGCGCTCCATCGTGTACTGAGTTGGAAAATCAATAGGACTTGGAAAAGAGGGACATGCGTACAAAAGTTGCTCGAAGATGTAGGAAGACTACTAAACACCGTACGGAGGGAGGCGACGATAACCGTATAAAAGTCAGCAACGACAGTTCTCCCCATAGCGCTTCATTTGCTCTTTCTTCCTTCCTCCATGCAAGATCGAGTGCATCTTTTCTTACAAATACATAATTATATATGTTGGGATAGCAAAAAAGAAAAGATAACCAAGCGAATCTCAACCAACGGGAAGCTAACTGTAACTCGACCGGCCGAAATAAAATTTGCGCGCGCGCGCATCCTTATTGCGCCCAATATACACTTACACTCGATCATGATATAATGAAACTAATTTTACGACGGCCAATCCGCGATGTTAATTGTAAAATGTCGAACCCACTGCCCAGCCAGCGTGTCAAACGGATCTTCCAGCTGCAGCAGTAGCCGCGATAAATCACAGAAGGAGAGAGATTTTTATATATTATGCCGTGCACGCATGGGAGAGTAGGTGTGGTGCGCGCGCGCCTGTTAATATTATTATTATTATTATTATGACTCCTCGCAAGATCCTGCGAGGAGGAAAAAAAGGCTGTTCGCTGCAGGCATCGGCTGCACTTATTGCGCGTAATTGGCACACTGCTCTTAAAATGGGTAGACTTGTAGAGTATACGCAGGGGGTGGCGGAGGGGGGGCGGTGCAGTGCGTTTTTATAGGCGCCTATTAGGATCCGCAGTCGTGGTCTAATTGTTTCGCTCGCGAGTCCATTACCGAGCCCATCCTATACATGTACAATGTGTATACAGAGTGTGAGGCTGTGGGGTACAGGTGTTAATAAGTATGGGCTGTGTACATAAACAGAGAGAGAGAGATAAAATTGGAGAAGGTGCCGTCAAGGTGGTGGTGGTGTTTTGTGTGTGTGTGTGTGTGTGTGTGTGTGTGTTTGAGCGAACAAATTTAGACGTCGCGAGCGAAAATGCGATACTCTACTTTACCCTACTTATGTTCGGGCGCGTGGAATCGCGGCGGGGTAAAATTGTTTTCCATCGCGTTAAAAAAATTTCTTCGAGCCATAAACTGTATGCGATTATTCTACAGTAAAGTATGTACACTTAATTTTTCGGACAAGAATGGAAAATTAAAATTTCTGCTTGTTTTTGTCAAACCACTCGACAACATAGCAAAAGTCATGGCACATAATTAGTAACTCCCAAACTTTTCTCAAACAACGAGTGCATCTGTAACTCAAGTTACTCAAGCTTGAAAGAGAAACTTTGATGAATCTCGCCGCGATTCGCAAAGTTTGGTACACGCTTGCTACCTATATGCTACAGCTGCTGCACTGCGCGCCCTTAATTGTGAAAACTACACCTCACCCGTCGATAACCACCAAACACACATACCTCCAGGACAGATCCGTGTGATTACAAAGCACGGAACACACAGCGCTCGTTAGACGTACCATAGATACAGTCACGTGCGCGTGAGCATTTCCCTGCAGTTTTCCCACGAAAACGAGCGACCACGAGGCGAGGCGCTCATTATTGTACTGCACACGAGAATTCGCGTCTGGATCGAGTTCGCCCTTGCGAGAGAACATTGCAATTACAGTGAGTGTACGCCATAGTACTCTCGGATGATTTCGGCGCACTGTATGTGCATTGACGCGAGTTAGCTCCAACAGGAGTCGCCTTTTATTCGATTCGGTCGAGTTTTGGCGATGGACCATATCGGCGAAAATCGGTAATTCGATCAGCCCCGAGAGTTCGCAGCAGCGGGCCGTGCATAAAGTTCGGCGCCCTCGGATCGGAAACTGTTTTGCCCGGGGGCCCGGATCATGAGTTTACGGTGACGCACGAGAGCGATTTTGTACCCTTATCTTGTAATATAAACTACGTCCTAATAAATGCCGGCGCTCGAATTTTAAATCAATTTCCGCGTTATGCGCGTAAAAATCTCAAAACACGATCGTTAACTACGGCCTGCACGTGCACCGAACACAACATTTATGCATCCATATGGGCACATTCATATAAACGTTATACGTACAATACATTGCAGCTTCGCGGCACACAATACGGTTATCGTTTCTTCGATCGGTTTGTCATTCGCGAGCTGTATGCGCTCTTTCGTACATATCCCGGGGTTATTGGGACAAGAAGTATAGGCAGTAATACAGTATAGTGAAGGATAAATCTCCTGTACCACTCCTCTCTTCCATCTTCTCTTCCCCTCTTCCAGCTGATGATGATGATGATTGTCTGACAAATCAAATCTATCCGTATACCAATGTACGCATACAAAGTGCGCACGATGCCGGGCTATGAATACGTAAACAAAGCCCTTCGGCTGAGTCGTGGTGCGAATCATAATGGAGCGATGCCCGCGAACGTGTGTGTATGTATGTTTTATACCATAGGATTATGGTCGCAAGAGATCGAGAATGAGAGAGAGAGTTGAGTTTCTGCAGTGAGGCTGTTGGCTTAGCAAATTTCATCGGGTGTATTCAAGTTTACATTGAAGCTCATCGTGTACTTATCTCAGTTATGTGTACCTACGTAATTTTCACGTTAAAACAACCATGTCAAATTTGAAATTCGCAGACGATAGATATATGCGAAAATTTTTTTTCGAGACAGAACTCCAAGATTGAATTCTCGATGCTTATTATAATATACTCGGTACCACTGCCAACTTCGTAATATACGCTATAACGCGTTCTATCGTCCGAGGCGTCAGTAAATCGATGACGCGGTGCATTCTTCTCTCCCCATAGCAACAATGATATAATCATGATAGTAATGACCGAATCCGGCGTTAATTCCATCATCCACCTGCGTATGTATCAAACGAAAATTGGATTGCCCGCTAACTCGATCTCGAATAATCGAATCAACTCGAAGGACTATACTATTACCTCACAATTATTATTATTTTTTTTTTCAATTTTACCGACGCTATTCGCATCAGCGAAATAATTCATGCTTCGGCGTATGTATATAATAACTCGATTTCAAAACGAAAGAATGAAAAAAAAAACGAGCGAGAGACGCGCATATATAGCTCGCGCGGGAGCCGTCGCAGAGAAAAGTGAATATTTCACGTGTATAATATATATATATATATATATATGCATGGGCGCGCCGGATATCCGTTCGGCGAGCGCGTACTTTGTTCCGTTCCCCTCTCCTCCCCCCCTTCCGCCCACCTTTCCCTTTGATGGCACGGTGTTGAAGAAGAAAAAAATACTTCTGTGCGGTATGGGGACGCGCGAATCGTCCGGTTCTTGCTCTTCTTTTTACGCCGTTCTTTCGTCTTTGCACGTATAATACGGTAAAAATTAAAAGACACTCCTGAAATATTTAAATATCATCGGGTTTAACGTCCCTTGCGATCCACGAATTGGAAAAAAAGAATAATAATTCCCGAATCCGTCAATAGAGACATACTCCACGAGCCGCAATGGAAAATGACACCAGACGCCCGCGTACATTTCACGTTGCAACACACACGCGCGCGTGGAAAGCTCCCCCGATCACCCGCCCCCGCGCCGAACTCCCCGTAAACGATGCACACAACAGTCAGCTGCATCCTGAACGACTGGACGGTACAGCAACAGCAGCAACGTAAATCTGGCGCGTCGCGGCGAGCTGCTGTGCAGCGCGAGGCTCAACGAACGTCGGGATGAAATTATTATACCTGCGCATACACGCGCGTGCGATATTATACGCACCTACGACCATCATCGGGGGAATTTGATCGCGAGGAGCTGTCGAGCGTGAAGCTCCTAGCGTGCGATGCGCGTGATAAGCCCCCAGAAGCACGCACAACGGGTTGTACACATGTATGTATGCATGCGTTGACGCCTCCGTTGGTACGGATACTCGCAGTTTATCATCGAATCGCTGCTGGACTGTTTTTTTTTTTTTTATTGTTTTCATGCGAAACAAGAGTTCGTTATGAATATCTTTTTCGACGCGATTCGGATGCAGTTGATTGGGATTCAGTACGATGCGAGTGAAGGTGATGAATGAATCAGCCGACGATGAATGTTAAAGAGCGCACGTTGTGCACGAAATTTTCATCAAAAGAGAGGAGAAAATAATTTTACACCGTTCGACGATCGAAAAAAGAGCCCGCATTTTTTCTCGAGCCACGAGTCCTTACTCCACTATTTCACAAAGCGCTGACCTGTACTTTGTGCGCTCGATAAACGTTTTGTATATAGGATACATCGGCGCGCGATTTTCCACGAAAGAAAATACGAACATCATATACATCCGACGAACCGTGAATCTTGGGGAACGAGTTTTTCCGAAAAATCTCGCGACCTGCCGGCTAAAACTCTATATGATATACTTGCCGATGTACTTATTGCTACGCTTCTCGAGGAATCGGTAAACGTAAAAAAATGTATTCGGCCATACATATGCGCAAGTACAGAAGTGGAGGAACAAAAGCCCGCGCGGACAGAAAGCGAAGCGCTGCACAGAGGGTCCCTTTTATACATGCTCCGTATATACGTAAATATAGGCACGATCATCCGATAATAATAATAATAATACCCATCGTTGTAATTACAAAACGAGCAGATACAGAGAGAGTGGAAAAGCACCGAGTTCTCTTTCCGGTTTTTACGTCCTCTCTCTCTCTCTCTCTCTCTCTCCTCCGACACAACGCAGCACCTGCAACCGGCCATTGTATGGTACAGCGACGTTTGACCGGCGCTATTGTGGGGCGCAAAGTATGTACATAGCCGCACATGACGTGATGTCAAACGCGCGAAATTTCAGTCGGTCGGTCGCGCGCGTTCGTTGTTGTCGCACGTGTTTTTCGTGCCGTGTCGTCGTCGTCTCTGCCACGCGTGTGTTGTTGTTATTGATGCGCCGCTGTGTCGCCGTCGTCGATCAGTGGGGGTTTTCTAGGCTGCGGTGTATACGGGCGGATATAATATTATATACGCAAGGGTGGTGACTGGACATGTTTTCCGTGAAAATCGTCTACTGCCAGTTTACGGCGGAGTATGCTCAGGAAGAGGAGGAGACGAAGGACGATGGCGACGACGGTGGCAGGTAAACGGAGGGGTTTGAAAGTTTGCTCAGGTGTCGGGTGCTCGGGGAGGACTGCTACATATAAAAGGGTTGGAGCCAGGCTTGTGGGTCTGTGAATTTAATATGGGTAATGTGCAGAAAGGGTATCCACGAACAGTCGGTCGTTTCATGGTCCAGAAAGGAATATTGTTCATTGTTGAGAATCGTCTCATTTTCAGCCTGGAAAGCCGATGGGACACACTTTGTTCGGACAGTTTTGAAACATCGAGAACCGAATTTTTATGAACTTGGAACAGTTGAATTTTTTGCGCAGATGGGCGCTGGCTTGAAAATTGAAAAAATGTGAAACAGAGCGTGCCAGAAGAAGAGCTTTCCAATGGAACTCGTTCAGTCGAAAAATAATGCACCGATAGAAAGTTATCTGCGTGCGATTAAAATTTACGTTTCGAATTCGTGGATTTTCTTCCGAATGGACCGAATGTGGGGAAATTTGATTTTGAATTTTTTCGGGAGAAATTTTTTTCATTTTCAAAATTTTAGAAACTGCTCGACATAAGTAAATGTGTCACATCAACTTTTATAACTTTAGAGATCAACCAAAATGAGTGAAAAGAGCGAAAAAAAAAAAACGGTTGCAACTAGAAGAATAATTATCAAACAGACTGACAGCTACTTATTTTTTTGCTTACAATTAGGTACGTCCATTTACGAGCAAAATGAAAAGCGTATAATATGTAGGTAATGTACATACGCTCCACATTATACTATCGTCCGATCCTACCTGCGGTTCCACTCGATAATTAGAGACGAGAAACGCCCCCTTTACGCACATCACAACCCAAGCGTGATAGTCATGATCCTCTCTTCTCCATAGGTACTTGTAAGTTTTAAGTACTCGTAAACACACCACGAACGTTACGAACGAGTTTTATGCAAACACTTATACGAACGCCCGGCGTAGTCTATCCATGCTTTTGTATTGTATACAATACGTTCGGCTGGTATTACATATTTTCGAGTGGCGTCGTTAGTCTTCACACAAGTAGTGTTGGTACAATGGGATAACTTTTTCCAATCGCATAAATCTTCTGCTAGCTGTCAAGACTACTCTAAACGCGTTGAACGATGAGGGGCTCTTATCTGTTTTAGGCATACCTACATGATACATCACGATTGCGCGAGATTCAATTTTTAAATTTAAAGTTCTTTTGATATGTTTTACGTGATTTTTCGAGATTAACACTTATTGACGATTTCCAGAAGCTTAAGTAATCAAATTCATTTGATTAATACATTCACAACCAATAAACGGTTATAAAATTTGCAGTGAAATTTACAGTATTACTAATAGATTCAAATAGATCACTGTAACTAATTTCTATAATTTTGAACAAATTATAATTGTTAGTGTAATTACGTATTTTTTGTTACAATTTAACTTGTCAGAACATCCATTTCTAATTTTTTTTGCACTTTTTAAACAAATTTTTTCTGTGCATTATTAAATTTGTATAAGGTTTCATGAAATACTTATTTGTTTCTTCTAAAATGAAAAAA
>JAPYYV010008151.1:0-15890 GCA_030522625.1 Copidosoma aretas | reverse complement strand
TCGTGACCAAACGCCTGCGAAAGATTTAAAATCTCCCACTACGTGGCTCTTCTCAATTTACCGATTACTGTAATAATCGTATGAGGAGAGATAGGTGCTCCCGATCGGCCCTTATTTGACAGATCGTAACACGATCTCATAGCTGTATGGAATACCCGCTATGTTGACACGCCTTTACACTGTTTACATAATAATTACAATTATCAACAACAAACGAGCGTTAACAATCAATAAAAATTACCATGTTACAGCAAAAGAAATCGCCTGTGGTAAACATCGCATACCTACATACTTATAAAGGACAAATCAAGTAATGATAAAATAGTAAATGTTTCTTTCTTCGATCCTCGCTCTTTTTTTTACGAGTTAGTCCCAAATAATCAATAAAAAAATTAAAACAGATGGCTATTTACCTGCCGATCAAGAGCTTCTTTATTCGTAAAAAAAGTTCCACATTAGTTATTTAAGCTCGATTGTCAAGGTGCAATTAAAAAAATTTAACGATAATTAAAAATGCAATCGCTGTGCCAATCACATAACTGTCGACGTGTAAGTAAAGAGTCAAGTGGTAAAAAAAACCTTGATGTTGTACCGCTTCGAATCCCGATCTTTATCTCAATTACTACAGAAAAATAAGGAAACTAAAATCAGATGCTATCTCGCTAACTTGCTAGTAGTTTTTTATTTATTAGTTACACCAGAAAAATCAGCTTTTTTGCGCGAGTGATATATTACTTGAGTGTCATCTAAACTTACTATCATTGTTGAAAAAAACTATCGACTGGGGTGAAGATCGCATACCTACAGACTTATAAAGGACAAATCAAGTAATAATGAAATAGTAGATTTTTCTTTCTTCAATCCTCGCTCTTTTTTTTACGAGTTAGTCCCAAATAATGAATATAAAATTTAAAACAGATGGATATTTGCCTGTCGATCAAGAGTTTACATGTGCGTAAAAAGAATTCCACATTAGTTATTTAAGCTCGATTGTCAAGGTGCAATTAAAAAAATTTAACGATAATTTAAAATGCAATCGCTGTGTCAATCACATAACTGTCGTCGTGTAAGTGAAAAATCAGGTGATAAAAAAAACCTTGATGTTGTACAGCCTTGATTCCCGATCGTTATCTCAAGTACTACGGAAGAATAAGAGAACTTAAATCAGATGCTCTCTCGCTAACTTGCCAGTCGTTTTATATTTGATAGTTACACAGAAAAAACAGCTTTTTTACGAGCGTGATATGTTACTCGAGTGTCATCTTAACTTACTAACATTGTTAAGAAAAGGAATGAACTGGGGTGAACATCGCATACCTACATACTTATAAAGGATAAATCAAGTAATAATGAGATAGTAGATATTACTTTCTTCGATCCTCGTTTTTTTTCTTACGAGTTAGTCCCAAATAAACAATAAAAATTTTTAAACGGATGGCCATTCGCCTGCCGATAAAGAGTTTATTTATGCGTAAAAAGATTTCTACATTAGTTATTTAAGCTCGATTGTTAAAGACTAATAAACAAAATTAAACATTAATTAAACAACGCTATTGTTTGGCCGATCACATAACTTTCTACTGGTCAGTAACCAATGAAGTTATGGAGAAAATGTTACGTTTCAATTTCCGATCTATATCCTAAGTACGCCGAAAGAATAAAAAAATCTGGAATCAGATGCTCTCTGTTTTACGCGTGATTTAATACTTAAGTGTCAACTTAACTTAAAATTGTAATTAAAAAAAATTTATATACTAGGTAGCATCGCATACCTACATACTTGTAAACAACAAATTGAGTAGTAAATAAAATTAAAATTGTTTCAGTTCCAATCCATGCTTCTTTTTTAACTAAATTTTTTCGAAATAGAAAACTAAGAAATGACGCCTGGTCGCCTTCCACTTAGTAATCAGTTATTAAGTACGCAGAAAATTACTCAAGTTACGAGCAATCAAGCTGGATCTTTCAAGTGTAAAAAAAAAATTTTTACGATAATCTAAAAACATAATCGTTGAACCAAATACATCATAATCTATATTTATATCAATATCTATATTTATGAGTGTTCACTTAAGGAATATTGAAGCCGGTAACGTGTCACCGCTTCGAATCTTGCTTTTTATTTTTAGGTACTATTCAAAAATATGATTACTTCATGCTGCATCTCTCTCGCTTACTCCTATGTACTTTTATATGACATAGTAATTAATGATAATAATATTACTCTAATTTACATTATCTCGTTTCTCATAGTTGAACATATACTCATACTGAAATACGGGAAAAAGAAAGTTTTGTGCAAGGTACTGCGCTTCTGAAGTTGTTAGGGTTAGTTAATCCTGCTTTGTTCGGGAGGTATTAATTATCGATTCATTTCTGTAGTAGAAAGGGCTACGTAATTATTCTATAATAAAACTAATAATTTATAATTATGTTCTAGGGAATATTTAAGGGTATTATTTTTAACGATTTTAAAGAGAAATCATCGCTGTTGTTTGTTTTAATGAAAAATTTAAATTATTTTTATTGAAGAAAGTGTATCAATTTAGTTGTTTATAATAAACAATAGGGAAGTTAGCTGAATTTTTAACTGATCAGTAAAGTATTCAGCCGGCTCTAGTACTATTTTATCACACTTCACACGACAACGGAAATACTTTAACATTGGACACGAGTTTTTAATGGCAGGTATTGTTTAAAAGGCTTTTTTCATACTCTGGTAATAAAAATTCGTTTGATCATTATTTCTTAGTAAATTGAAAACCTTAATTAATCGCTCCATCTGAGTGACTATGAAATTATCATTAGTTGTGTTTGAAATTAGCGTAGGTTGTAGGGTCTCTCTATTAGGATCCCAAGGTACCAAGGTTCGAGACTCCGCTGCATCATTTTATTTGTTCGTTGAAATTTTGCCGCTGCTCTTATTTACCCCAAGTATGTGCTAGTACGCTCTTACCATGCACATTACTTTACCACTGGAAAGTCTTACCTTTACTTGTCTGCATCTACTGCTTCTCCACTTACCTTCCTTACGTACCGACTCATCTGGTGAATTAGTAAACGCCCTCCAACCGCCTGGCCTTCACTGATTGGTGGATTCTAACAATTTTGTTTTGCCATATCTCTTATACAATACATCCAATCCAAAAAGTTTATTAGGCTTTTTAGTTTCTTCTATTAAGCTTTATCACGTCATACACTATTTCGGGATTAATTTAAATACAGGGTGTATAGTATTAAATTTAAAAAAATATGATTTAAACAGAAAATTTTTTTTTTTATTATTCTACCAAATTTAGGGCAATTTTATATTACTGTAAAATAAGACAACCTTGAATTATTCACTGATTAATTTAAAAAAACAATGTTTATGTTATTACTTTTTTAAGTGCAAATTTAGTAGACACATTCAAAGAAAACTATTAATATTTATAAAACATTCTTAATAAAACGTCACGAGTGAAAATATGGAATATAAATTATCCTTTAAAAAACTTACTTAAAATATGAAGAATTTTTTTTTTCAAACCTATTTATTCTAGACAAACAATAATTGTTGTTTGTTTTTACTTTAACGACGACTATATTGAACTCTTAATGACACATTTTGGTAGAGTTAGTTGATATTATTGATCAGAATTTTCTTTTTCTATGGGATAATTATTTTTCGTTTTTAAAGAGGTTAGAAATCAAAATAAAAACAAGTTGAATAATAATTTCAATTTAGTAATTTTGTTTAGAAAGATAATTTTTACTTATAATTTTTAATATAGAATGATAATAAAATAGTATGAATTTAAAACTTATATTATGTTGTGGTTTTAATTGCTGAATTATTCTAATTTTCATTATTGATTCGTTTTCATGGGATCAATAATCTTGACTTATTTTAAGAAAACAAGTATCTTTTTGTTCTCCATGCTGGAAAACAAATTCTTCATATGATTTAAAAATAAAATTTATTCTTTTGTTTCTCTAAAATATTTTTAAATATCAAATTTTAAAAAATCTAATAAACGAAAAATTTATTTGAATAAAATGTTTTGATATGAAAATAATTAGAAATAAATGATAGTGTGTAATTCTACGATTGAGTGTTCATAAAATCAATAATAGCTCTGCACTTCCTTGACTGGTTTTGATCTTAGAAGAGATAGTCTGTTGATTACCTAATACTTTTAATTAACAAACTATTAATTGAACATTTTTCTTTAAATTGCTGATTTAAAAAAATCATTTCGTTTAATATATTTTTTGAATTGTTGATTTTTGTGCCGTTAAACGTTTTTTTAGAATATTCATTGTCCGGAATATGAAAGATTACATAATTTTCCACAAACAGAACTTCTTTACACAAGAGTAAATGAGATTGATTATGGTATTTTTTTTTCGCGCAATTTATTAAAAGCTCTATGAACGATATTTGATAGTTACCTCAAAATTTTTTAAGCATTTTATTTAAAATTTATTTTCCCGCCATATGAATAAGAAAGAGTATTCTGAATTGATTCATAGTTCAAAAAAAAGATGCAAAAAAAATGTTTTAATAAACTTTGTTTCAATAAATTAGCAGCTGTTGTTCATCTTTATGAAAACTTTTTTCTTACTGTCATAATGCCTTTAAAAATATTGACTTCTTTAAAAATTTCTATTACAATCCGACATACTTCTTTATATTTATTATAATTTATCACTTTTCAATATCATTACCAATGTGTGAGAATAAGTATGCACCTGGTTCTTTAACATTTTCATTATTTGTTTCTAAAAAATTTAATTAACTATGTGAAACAATTTTACAAACAATACTTTTTTACATAATTTTTTGGAATGGGAATGAGAAACTGTGAAAATTTGCAAACATGCGAATTTTTGATTTATTGCGACTGCTTTATGAGTTTCTTTTATGAAAATATAAAGATATGGTTAAAAGTCGTTAGGTTTTTCAATTAGTTACACCCTTTGAAAAACGAAAAATTATCTTCGAAGAAAATTAAAAAAAACAATCGAATGAAAAATTTTGAGGACACTAGAATTTTAATAAAGATTAAATGGGACTTATACTTTTCCAAAACATATGAAGTATATTACTTTTTTATTACACTTTTTTTTTATAATAAATTAAAAATCCATAATTAGAAAGAAAACCATGCGGTCGTAGGACTGATGAAAAAAGCTGTGCAGTTACTTTTACTAATCAGTTAATTTTAAACAAATAATTATTGACCGACTACTCTACTCTTGTTAGCATTATTGATTTCTTCTTCCGGAAATTTAAGATATAGCATTTTTTATATTTCTTTAAAGATATAATGTTACAACATCAGTTAAGAACAGGTTGAGGTCTGCATTTTCGACACATAGTATAATTTTTTTTTAATTTCCAACTTCAATTTTATTAAGAATAAATTGAAGGTAATTTAAAATAAGAATACAAATAACAATTGATAAAACAATTACTTAGAAACACTTTATTAGACCTTTATTTTTTGACATTATCAAACCAATAACTCTTTAAAAAATATTATGAAATTTTGAATTTATTATTTTCACATATTATTAAAGTTATATTTCACGTGATGTCAGATTTTAGAAAACATAAATGATAATAACAATAATAATAACATTGAGAAGAAAAACAAATTCTATTTTTTTTTTAAATTCTACTTAAGTGGCTGTTATTTCTTAATTTGATAAGTAAAAGGATCTTAATATAAACATGAATAATGCATTGAAACGAAATTTGTGTAACGATTTTCTGGACTATAAATATGATTGGCTAAGTAATAGAAAAAAAAAATCACCGAATTCCTATAATATTACATAATATATGAACTAATCAGTGGTCAAAAAAAAGGAAACAAAGTATTTATTTCAAAAATTACTCGAATTTTGAGGAACTTTTTGGCAGAGCTATTTTTTCCAGAAAAAATTTTAAGTAAGATTATATTCTAAATAATTATTCTTTTTCTATAGGCAAATGTATGTTTGTCTTTAAAAAGGTGTGCAAATGAGTTATGTGTTTAAATTAAATTTTAAAATAATGTTAAAAACACGATTTTTGTTTCATAATTTCTAATAAATAGTAACAAACTTTTATTATTTAATATTTACAGTCTATTGTTGTTTAAATAGCTTTGTTTTTGCCTGGGTTCTAATCCTAAAGGTTATTGAGTATGATAAAATGATTAAAGTTCTAATTAAACGCTTGTAGAAAAAAATTGTGAGGATCACGTATATCTAGAAAAAAAATATTGATTTATCCTAAAAAACATTTTTTCTAGACTATTATTACCGAGATTTATCTACATCAATAAAACGAAAGTGTTTCAATTTACTAGGAAAATTTTTTTTTATGCCTGTATAAGCTACAGCAGCTAAATTGCAGTCGTAATAAAGTATTATATTGCTTTATGATACGACTTTAAGGCTTTATCAACAGTGACTCAAGCTTATTCCAATTTTTAAGAGTTAACAGATAAGCAGTTTTACAAATCATTGGTTCATATTGTTTTCAATTGCAAATATGTCTAATGATTCTCTACTTTCTTAAAACTCTAACATTATGTGCTAATAATAAAATGGTTGCTATTTATTATACATAAAAACCTTCGTATTTTCGTTGTCCTGTATTCCAAGCTTTATTTAAGGATTTTCAAATTTTGACATTTCCTATGAATAATTTTGCCACCATAATTTCTTACCATAATTTTTACAAGCTTTTTTTAAATTTTAAACCTGTAACTTATATCTAAAATTCATTTTCGTTGAAATAAAAGTTTAGTATTAGGTAATCTTCTTTCTAAAAGTAAGACAGTTGTATTATACGACGTCTGTTAATCCAGATACCTTCGTGTACTTTGCAAAAAATGGCATCTATTTAATTTACAAATTGTGGAAATATAAATTTCCCACTTTAAATTAAACTAACAGATCGTGTGTGAATATTAGAAAATATGATGAAAAAATACCTCAGCCTGGACTTGAACCATGAACTCTCCATTCTCCATTCTACTTAGTTTTTGCAATAACTTATTTGGATTGTACCTAAATTTTATGCTATATGTGAAACTGTAAAACTTAAAATTTATAGAAATTTCGGCTGAATATGTTTTAAGCATAATAGTATAAAACCTGAGCACCTTAAGCTTCTACTTGTCGTTACATGGGGCGGATTAAAAAATTATTTTATAATTTTTAGTTCATAATAAAAGTACTTGTTAGAAATGAATTATTTTTTAAATTTATTTAATAAAAGCTTGTTTCTAAAAAATAAGAAAAGTTTTCTTAGTGTGTTTAAAAATAATACATGTATATTGTTTCTGTTGCAAGGATTGAAATGTATTTGTATTCTATAATAATTATTGTCTTGTTTTATAGAACCGTATTTCGTCACCAAAAATACCTGATACAACAGTAAAGTCAAACATTGCACTTGTACGGATGTCACTTTTCCTGAACTTGGACTTTTCCATTTAGACTAAACCGTGTTTTTTGGATTTTATACAGAGCTTAAATGATGACTTTAAAATACCAACAACAGAAGCATTAACAACCAGTCATACTAAAAATGCTTCAGATGCATTAAATTATATCAACAAAGATAAGACTTACGGGACCATGATAGGGTTAACAACATATGAATCTATAAATAATTTTTTTTCATTTGTTTTTGTACGATACCAGTACATTTTAAGAACCTACATTTATTAAATCAGAAATTGTTACGAAACATGCCACGGTCAACATGCTAACGAAACTTAATGAATTTATTTTGGAACCAATTATAAAAGCTAATGAGCGTTTGAATGTATTAACTAAATTCTTCGTACATGATACTAGTTCTCAACTAGAAACGTTTTTTGATGTTACTTCAACAGCTGATGTGAAACAATATAATTATGTCTGCATAATTTTCGTTGGTATAGATACTGTTGTGCAACAGTTAAGAAATTTATCCATAACGGTAACTGCAAATAACGGGTCAATAGTATATAGTTTTAACAAAATATAAAGTAATTTTGAAATTAGTCTAAAAAAAAATGATTTATCATTGTGTGACTGCACGAAAAGCCTGTTTATCCTAATAAATCGTAATGCTGTTATGCAGCATCTTTCAATTGCGTCAAAGTTGGGAGATGCGTTGAACGAAAATGTGCGCAGTGTACATCTGGCAGCAAGTTACTTCCATCCTCAAGAAAAAGGCAGCTATTTTAAAGAGTATCGTTTACTTTATGAAAAATTCGACAAGTACATAATTAAAATGTCCCTTACAGTAGCGTTTGATGCTTTCAACTATTACGATGAAAAAACTGGCTATTTCGCAAAACTTCATGTGAATAAAGACTTTTACAAAGTACAATGAAAAATCGCACGCCTTTAAGTCTCTCTTATTTTCCATTATATGCGAGAATACTTTGTAAAACTCCATCCACACTTTACTTGTACATAATTAATAGTATTATTCGTATTACTATTATTATTCTTATTTTAAGTAATAAATATATCACGATAGCAAAATGTTAGTACCTGAGGTTTAAAGTAAGATTAATAAAAGTTAGATTATAAAAAACAATGTATGTTAAGCTATTAAGTCAGCAGTAACGAAAGCTATTGATAGAAAGAAAATGTTTGGACCTGATATCACTGTATAAGTAAACTTAGAATAAGCTTTAATCAATATAATTTAAGATATAAATTTTACGTGTATAGCAGAAAATACTGTACTACTAACTAAATTTTTCACATAGGAGTGTAAAATCTACTAAGATTTACAAGATTATCGCAATTTATACACACTGTGCACAGTATAGCACAAGTATAATTTTGCAACTAGTCTTTAATTTATACTTGGCGCTTGTGAAGAAAGGTGAAGGAAAATAAGGAATCAAAGGAAAAAAGGAAAGGAAATGAACTCGTTTCGATCTCGACCACTAGCTGAACTCTTAGATTTACACTACTATGTGAAAAACTTAGTATGTAGTACAGTATTTTCTGCTATACATGTATTCAATTATCATCGAGTAAAGGACACCAAAATAAATTGATATATTAATTTTACGTATACTATGAGTTATGTTTGTATAACTCGCTAATATTGAAAATGCGGATCTCAGCGATTAATTGTTATATTGTGTGTTTTGCTTAATATTATTAAATTGATTCCTTTACTATCAATGTTTCATATTCTTATTATATGTGCACTGGAGGCAGTTTAATTCGTTGAGCGGGGAAACTCAAATTATTCAACTAATTGATTAAAATAAGATCCATAACCACTAAACAAACATTCCCACCTATAATCAGTTGTTCTTGGTATCACAACGATTATAATTATTATAATTATTATTATTATTGTACAGGTGTTCGATGATTATAGTCCTTACTTATAATTCAATATTATAAATAATTATGAGAATTTGAATCTCCCGCTCAACATATTAAACTGTTCTTAGTGTACCACATAAATAAATAAACACATATATGTATGTATATACATCACCCTATATTATATGGTTGTATAAACAAAAATCAGTCTAACCCCCCGCTTCCCCCTCACCGCCTATTTTTAATCAAACCCATGGCGATAGCAGTATCTTTAAAAGTTTTATAGGTGGTTCTATTAAATGTTCTAGGATCTAAAAATGATGTCATGCGTTCCCCTTTATTAAATATTAATTTTATAAAAAACGGTATGTGATGGTTAGAAAAAAACATCTTTAATCGCCAAAGAGCAGTATTTCCTAAACTGTCTTTTCGATTGTACCAAGTTTTTAATATAGTATTGAATTATAGTTATCTGAAATATTTAAATATTAAATGATCTTGCTGGATTGTCAATTTCTATTTAATTTGTACAAAGCTGTAGGAGATGATCCTCAGTTTTCTAAAGAACCTTCAAATTTATTGCCTTCAGAAATTATTTTTTGGGTGGGTTAGCACCTTGTGTGTGCGTAGGGCCTCACGCCCTTGCGCGCACTGCACGCCAACACCCCCTGTTTGTTTTTACAAAATAAATTAGAACATTAAAAATGGCACAGTTTTTAAATATTATTAAAATAATGAAACTCATAATTATCTAATAAAAAAGTATTATAATTTTTTTTTTATTCATAACATTTCACAAGAAATCATCCATAATGTTACTTTATTATATTTTACGAGAAACGTACTAACGATTATCTACTTGTTTTAATTTGTAAACAAAGTGATTTATGTATTTAACATTAACTTATAATACTCCTGGATGTAGGCACTTGTAGAAAACTGTCACTTGCAATAACGAGAACGTTTTTTTACAATAATTTCGATATTTAAGTGTAACGGCATGAATTTGTGTTATTCTATACAAAATATTTACAATAAAACTTCTTTAACATTTCTAGACGCACAGAAGGATAAAAAATCATAAGATTAAATAATTAAAATTAATTTCACAAAATTTTTTTATCGCACAATACGATCAGAAACAACGCAAGACTGCTATACTTTAATGTTTTTTGATGTTAGGAAAGGTCAGTGATGTGTGCAGTCAGAAATAAGTATGTATTCGTGATCAGCGTTATGAGATACATGAGATTAACTATACAATTCACAATTTCCGGACGTCTGATAATATTATAAGATAAGCAAAATATCTGTCTTGGGTTGATATTAACGATTTGCAGCTGCGATATAAGTCCACTATCCTGAATTTTGAAATAAAGACAGATGGTAAAAGAAAGCCTACCTACCAAAGCCTCAAGTTAGACCCATGAATGATCTTCTGCAACTTTAAAAATGGCGGACGAAGCCCTTATTAATATGTGAAAAGAGTGTCCCATATATATGTAATAGTGGAGTTTCGCCTGCTGCGTAGTTTATGCGCTAACCTCCCACGAACACATAATAACCTAGATGCAGACATTTTTGGGAAATTTAATAATACTAGCAAAAATAAAACGCGCTTCGCGCGTTTTCCCAATTCAATTTTCTTTTCTCTTCTTATGCCAAAAATTTAATTAGGAAGAAAATGTCACATATTGTACTAATTTTTTTTTAATCAATTTCTCAATCGTACCAATTTAATTTTTCAACGTTTTTTTTACGCTCCAATAGATCAATACTTTTTTTAACTATTTTCTTAAGGATAATAATATGTATCTGTACACATAATTCACAACGCATGTGTCTGCATTCAAATGTCTGCAATAATTTTTTCTCTCATAATTCAAATTATAGTCAAGTTAAATATTTCCGAATTCCTGCCTGCTCAATACCACATGACTGAGAATAAGCCAATCACATACTTAAAAAAAAAGGCTATACTTGAACCTCATAGATTTTTTGAAGAATAATGATTGAAGTTAAGTACTTCGTTAATCCAAAATTTTTACATTTATATACTTCTTTGAATATGTTAGAGGATTGTAACCTGTGATTACATTTAAATCTTTATTTATTGTACAGGAAAATTTGCTTGTTGATTTTGTAAATATATGTATGTACTAGTGGGGCTATGCCTCTCTGCGCGCTCCGCGCGCCAACCCCCCACAATTGAGTCATGATTTTGCGTAGTAGCTTTTGTTAAAGGACTAATAATTTTTATCTTACTGATATATAAATATTAAAAAAAATTTAAATTTCTCTGTTAATATTTTAAATTTGTATTCAGTTTGTCAATGTCTCTAAATAATAAATTGCGCTACCTTTTTTTAATATAAGTAAGAATACCTAGCTTCTCTGACTAAACATATAACTATTGAATATATATTTTTTAATGTGGGCTTCTAATTCATTATGTTTTTGAGAATGTAGTCGCTGTCCCACTTCCATGATGCCGTGTGGTAATGTTGATGATAACTTCGAATTGCTTCCACAAAGAGGAAGCTTCGAAACAGAGATAAAATCACATTTCGTCATAACGTTCGTGAAACATGTTTTCTGAACTTTAAAATAAAAAGGCACTACACTTGCAAAAGTATCTCTCTCTCTCTCTCTCTCTCTCTCTCTCTCTCTCTCTCTCTTTCTCTGCGTGTGTACGTGTGCGTGTGCGAGTGTATGTATTTGTGTAATCAATTTTATCCCAGGATTCCGTTTACAGAATTAGATTCAACAAGGCTTTTTTTTCATTTTTAGATTCTGATTACGGTTGGAAAAGAAATTTCAAAAGCAGTCTTATTTTTTTATTATTTTATCGATTTTTAAAAATCAAGATTTTTAAGAGGACTTATTCTTTCGCTATCCATCGGTGTTCCACATACTTTAACTTAAAAATCTAAAAAATGGGGAAATGGAAAAAAAACATATTTAGATAAAAATAAAAAAAATTAGTATGAGTGTGTATTGGTGTATACATTTATATTCATATTAATGCGTATATCTTATAATTCTCTTTACGGATTTAGGTACAACAAGGCATATTCTTCTTGTAAGAATATTATTATTAATGCTGAAAAATAATTGAGTTTGGCAGAATTATTCTTTTTCATTCAAATTGTATGCATTTCTAAAAATCGAGATATTTGATCAAACTAATTTCTTTGCTATTTATCTGTGTTTTAGCATTTTTTAACCCAATTGATCTAAAAAATTATGAAATTGATAAGGAAAGATATATCCAATCTTAAAAAGAAGAGTAATTTCTAATGAAGCCAATCTATTCGAAATGTGATTAGCTGGGGGACGGTCACATGACTATGATTTAAACGAAACCCATAATTGTGTGTAAAGAAATATATGTTTCAAAAATGTAACGGTAATAAAAGTTTTCACGAACCGGGGTTAACATTAAAGAAAAAAAATTTTTAGTAAAAAGTAAAAAAAAAAAAAAAAAAAAAAAAAAAAAAAATACATGATCCACAGTACTGATGCCAATGTATAGGTTACGTATAAAGAAGATCCTTTTGAGCTGCAGACATGACCGGCAAACAATAAATTGGAGTGAATTCTATTTCATATATTTTGAAATTTCTGTCTGATATCATGAGCAAATATCTCTATCCAATAAATAATTATCTCTCTCTTCTATTAGTGAACGTAGTTCAATTAGAAAATGAAAAGGGAGCGGTTTTGGGGGGGAGGGGGGGGGGGGGTGGTTGTGGGGGGGGGGGGGGGGGGGGGGGGGGGGGGGGGGGGCTCAGCAATTGAACAATTGAATGTGAGGAGTTGTAGGGTAGCATTTTTGGGGCTACAGAAATTTATAACAATACGGTTCAGTAAACGAATCACACCGTATTTTGTGGGGGGGCTCGATAGAACAGCGGTGGAGGGTAGTGAGGGGGTTTTACTTCGGTCCCACTAAAATCTTTGTATAGTATTGTACGACATTGTGTATGTACAAGTTTTAGCCCTTATTTACATTTTGCATAAGAACATAGATATACATAACTCTATATCCGTATCCTTATGTGTAAGGAAATTGTTTCTACTGAGATAGGCTCAATTTAAAAATTTTTGACACCATGTTACATTTCTCTGCTTATGCATCAATAAATAATAATTTTTTCATCCACAAATTACATTTCCATTTTCCATTGTATAACTCGTAGCATAATTCTATTTTTCATTGATTTTACTTATGCATTTTTTTCTCATTGTTTTTTGTAGTTATTTGATTATCAAAATTTGTATATTCTTAATGTTTTTTAACTTTTGAAACCTATGTTTAGGCTTATAAACCTTACTGTACGTTTGAGAAAAAGTTATTTTTCATCTCGTATACTCCACTATTATATATTGTTGTCTCCAACGCGAATTTTATTAATATTAAAATTTTTTTTTTTTTTAACAAAAACATAATCACTGTTTTATAATTATATGTCTCTCCTTTTCTCTTTTTTTCTTGCTTTCAGAATATTTCTTTTTGTAGACTTTGCAAAATATTCATTTTGCTATTATGCATCTGTGATATAAGATGATAGATTGTATAGCAGATTTATAATTTGATAATGGAAAGTAATATGTACCTTTCACAGTTATAAAAAAATAAATATTCATTCATCGACATCCAAATAATTAGTTTGATAGGACAGATAATTGTTATTAAATAACCAACCAATAAAAGCAGCTTGTCCTTGTTAAAGTATTTGTAAATGTACATGGTTTCGGCACATTAACACTGACGAAAATGGCTGTAACGATTATTCTACATGGAATAGTATATTACGCACTCGGAGATGATCAAAAAAAAGGTTTGTACAATGTAAATTTGAGGATCAAAGTGAAGCCTAGGTCAGTAATAACGCTGGACGGGCTTCTTTTATTATTATCTTAATTGTGTATACTGTTTAACATACTTTTATAGCGTGAACAGTCAACCCAAAAATCAGCTGTTTACGCAAACGGAAGTAAAAAAATGTGCCTCCCTACAAATCACTTTAGATAATCTGTTAGCAGCGAAATAGAAGCTACTTATTGTACGTGTTATTATAGAATGTTTTTTGAAAATATAAGAATTCAAATACACTCTGTATAATCGAAGTATAATAATGAAATAAAATATTTTACATAGATGTTTAAATACTTCTTTTACAAGACGTACACATCGAGGAAATAGGTAAAAGGTTGGCAAGTACTTTTTACTGGATAAATAAAAAATGAAATACAACGATTTTGTTATATACTTAATATGAAAATTATTTCATAAATTGTAGAATATTGATCTAATTAAAGAAAGGAAATGAAGTGGTCTCATGGTTCAATTGGCTTCTATAAGGTGGGTTGTGAGAGAGACCTATGTTCATAGTGCAAAACTTCATGTAATACATTATTAAGCTACATAAATATATAATAATAATAGAAAAAACTTAACGCAACCAGAATTTTTTTTAGCATACATGAAAAATAACAGAAAACATTGCAATTGTAGAGTCAAACTAACTCTAATTTACTATCTAATTTATTATAATTCAAAACAGTCTAGTACTTTTATACTAGAGTTCTGGAAAAGACAGTACGTAATAATATTGTAGTGATAATGGTCTGAGGGGTGACCAAAGTAAGTCAAAACTACGATGGTACTTACAATTTTTTCATAAAAGTCATACCAAGCTGTTCGTGAAAAATCAATACCTTTTTAAGGGGATAGCTAAGTAGATTTTGAATTTGAATTTCGCGTTATCAGCTTCTCTTGGTACGTATACATTCTTTTCATTGTTTATTTAAAAAGTTTGAAAATCCAGCAAATCCCAAAATCGCATGCACGAGATAAGAGGATTATCTATTACTATACAAAGTTTGGCGTTAATACGTTGATGAAAACTTGAAAAATTCTTGCCCCAAACCAAAAAAATTGTCGGTGCAAAAATTTTTCAAGTAGTCGTCCACGTAACTACTCCTAACATTGTATGGTGATGGATAATACTGCTATCCAGTGCATGTTATCTTCGGTTTTCCTGAATGTGCATCCGTTTTTAAATAAACAGTATAATTTAAACACCAATAATACTTTTGTCGACTGTAAATGTTTAATCAAGACAAATATTTATATCGGTCTTACAGTCACATAATTAATAAACATTAATATTAATTTTAATCTAACGTATGTGTGTGTGTAATTTTTAAAATTACACCCACACATGTATACGCGCTGCTCCATACCAAGCAATTTCAACGCTTGTTGAAATTCGTACATGGCAGCTTTACTTTAGAAGCTCGGAGCCAAAGGACGAAAAGGAGAGGAATCGAAGGGAAGGAGAAGATTCGTTTCGTCCCAGATCGCCAACTTGGACTATTCAGTGTGGCTTGCTAGCGATCTGCGCCACAGACGAACACGATAGTTCAACTAAACCTAGCACTGATACGCTTCACATTATTTTGCGATGGCGACAATGACATAGCTGGTCTGTAGGATTAAATGGAAATCAAGGAGAACTGGCATATTACCGAAGCCAGCATCATGACCCTCCCCC
>JAPYYV010008150.1:0-23247 GCA_030522625.1 Copidosoma aretas | reverse complement strand
TACAGAGTATATATACACGGTCGAAACTAGCTTGTACACCTATATAACGTACGCTGTACGATCTACTCTCGTCCCAAAAATGCACGATGTATCAAATTGTCGTTTAGCCATCCGAGCAGGACAGCGCGTCCAGTACTTACAAGTCCACCGCAGGTATACAAGCGAGCAAGTATCGGGTATCATAATAATAATAATAATAATAATAATAATAATAATACTTACAGTGGCCGCGGGCAGGGTCGGCATGGGCTGCGAGACCGGCTCGAGTCCGACTCGCATGCGTTTGGCGTTGTCGCTCTCGTTCTCGCAGGCCGTCGCGAGTATCTGCTCCGCCTGCACCGAGGTCAGGTGGGCCGGCGTCGGCCTCGCCTGTTATCATAATAATCACGTTATACTCGATGATGATGATAATCCAAACGCGCGCGATCGCTCACCGCGTCCCAGGGCGCGCCCTCCCGGCCCCGCTTGTTTCTCCGACAGCTCTTCAGGTAGGTCCTGATCCGCTTGCGCGCCCGCTCGGCGAACTCCGGGAACTGCCTCGTGCAGCTGTCGATTATGGCCTGGATCTTCTCCTTCGGCTGCTTCGAGATCGGCACTATGCGGTCGAGGTTCTCGTCGACGAACAGCCTCACGAACATCTGCGCAACCGAACGTAATTCAAGCGTCGCAAAGGCGGGACTCAAAGACGAAATGTACCTATTTCCCCCGGTGTGTATTTTTTTTTCATCCTCACGCTAAAAGTGCGCTTGGTCGGTGGAAAAATAATAACAAGTACAACACGCACGGGCCAAGAGGAAGATACATGTGTATACTAACGTTGAAGGCCTTGAGGCGCTCGGGATCGTGGTGCCGGGGATCGAGCCTCTCGTCCACGTCCTCGTCGTCGTCGTCCTCGTCCTCCTTGTTCCCGCTGCTGCTCGTCTCGTCGTGGGCGCTGCCCGCCTCGCCGGCCCCCGGACTGGACTCCCGGTCCCCGCGCGACGGCGTCCCCGAGCCCGGCGGCTGCTGCTGTCCCGGCGGCGTCGGCGGCGTCTTCTTCATCCCCATGGTGTACGACGCCCAGATCGAGGCCATGTCCTCGCCGGGCGCGCTGCTCGCCGCCGCGTTCTGGCCCGGCTCGGCGCACGGCTCCACGCTGCCGTTCCGCGATTCTGCAATCGTCGCGCGCGAGTTGCGGCGCATCAATGCAGGGACTCGGAACTTTCGTCTATAGTATATACTCAGCGCGGGAGAAATTTTCGGAGGACAGCGTCGCTGTGTTTTTTGTCTCTCGAGTAACGCGAGGATGATTAACTCTCGTCGAAAGGATCGATGTTGTATGATTGGGGTCCATACGAAACTGGAATTTATAATACACTTTGGGGTGCCGTGAGCGCGCCTGCATTTATTTCAGGTTTTTTTGACCGTCCCGGTTTTTTGCAACGAGCGTCCGCAAGGTTATCGAGTTATCAACGTAGGCTTTTACGGAGAGCAGTAACTTGTCAGTAGGTCGCTGTGTGGAACCATGTGGTTATTTTTTTTTCAAAGTTTTTTCATCTCTGTTGAGGTCTGACAATTGATGCATGCCTTTTCTAACCGTGGAGGAATAATTATAATAATAATTTGTTGTTACGAAAAACAATGCATTATTTTCCGACAAACGAATCCGGTCCTGACACAGGAAGCGAATAATAGAGAGACGGACTTCCCAGTGGTGGTACTTAAGTGTACTATAGGAATAGCAATACATTGGGTGTGACACTGTTTGAACCTTGGCATGATTTTTTTGATGGAACCAGCTTGATTGTAATAAAAGTTTCCGATTATTCGTGAACTTCGTGATATGAACGTTTCCCCGTAGGTGCTCGACCAAGGCATTAATATTCCTCATCGCGATGATGAGCAACGAAACAGCGACGACGCCTCCATCGGTAGACCCTCACCCGCGCGCGCACTCACCTGTGGGGGTGCCATTACCCTGACACGCGTTGGGCTGACTGCCGGCCGCGGACGTCGCGCTGCCCGCGGCGCTGGCCGTGGCTATGGTCGCCGGACTGCTGGCCCCCGAGGGCGACGCCGCGGGCCCGTTGCTCGCGGTCGCCGTGGGCTGTTGGGCCGCCGCCGGCTGCTGGGCCTGGCTGGCGAGGGCCTGGACCGGGGAGCCCGGCACCTGCTGCTGCTGCTGCTGCTGGAGACTGTAGTTCCACGCGAGCAGCATCAGCTTCAGCTTGTCCGCGTCTTTCATCAGCGCGCCTGTCGAAAGCAAGGGGAGCACCACCGGCGATTGAGTACACTCTGCGTTCGCGTGTATAACATACTTGCGTTTGCAATGCGGGGGGAGCTTTGCTAACATCGAGTGTCGCTGAAGCAAGGAGAACTCCAAGTATTTTTATATGTAATGGTAACGCGTATGAGGGTATTTTTGTTTAGGAAAAAGTATTGCGTATCAATTTAATTAGTTCTCTCATTACATTGGAATGTGTTCTATAGAGTATACCCGATATGCGATCGATCAAAAGCGATGTGTTGCTCGCGCGTATAGATTGAAAGCTCAGGATGTGTGCCCATTCGATTTGTGCGAGATATGGATCTATACTAATAGAAACGGATACTCTTGGTAGAACAATCGCGAGACGGAGCGGACATTCCGTTTCATTGCGTCTCAAAAATTTCGAGAATCCCCCGAATTTTTCAGAGTAACCCGAATATTTCGCCCATTAAATTTGCACATCCAGTTTACATCTCTAAATATGTTTACCGAAAGTACTTCAGTTGCCCAAGACGCAAGTCTTACGATTAGTCGAGCTGACATATTATACTGACTGCTCGAGTGGAACGCGGCTTCGAATTCTGGTCGGATACACAGTCCAAAGTTTTTTCAGAGCTTTTTCCTGTCTTGTTTACAGATTTATTTTCCCAAGCCCTGTGGCTGTGGCTCGTACAAAGAACTATTCTTTCCTTGGGAAAAAATTTTTCCTGCCTGACGAGGTGCCCCATTGAGGATCTATTCCTACATTAACAAACCCTGGTAAATATTTTCACGTGAGTCAAATTTTCTTTGGATTTATTGTACTTGAAATAACAAGTTATTGATAATCCTTTTTACGCGCGGACGCGCCCCAAAATTTGCAAAATATTTTAAAGTGTCTCTCCATCCGCAATTTAATTTGGACCTAAAGACAACTAATATTCCAACTTTGACTCAAACATACGAACGGTGAGTACATGACCGAGAGTAATCTTTCAAGCTAATGGGGAAACTATACAAACGCTAATAGTAATGATAATTTAAAAAAAATACTCACTCGAATAGTGATCATCCTCGGAGATATCTGCTGGCTCTGGAGTAGAAATGTTCTCCTGGAACAAAAAAATAGAGATTCATTTGTATTAGATACTAGCATATAAACGATGTTCTATTTCTATACAATTTTAACAGTGGTGTTGAACAAGAGGGATACTTTTAAAATTCACGATGGAATTTGTTTGAATTGCAATGCATACGGAATAGGTAGAAAGAGAAGGAGAGAGAAGTGAGGAGCGAAAGTCGACCTATGACACAAACATATTATACGTGTATCAATTTTAGTATTTGAATGATACCGAAGTTGCGAAAATATTTGTAAAGAGCAAGAATACATGTCACATAAAAAAAAAAAATATTATTATGATAATTAAACGACAACACCTAAACTAACGTTAAAATGCAGCACGTACTGTTGGTTTATTAAAGACGCAAATTTTCAACGGGCGAGAATAATCATTGTTTAGCCTACACTCGATGTAGAAAAATCAAGGGGAAGCTCACGGTTTGATCGAGATCAACGCAGCGAGCATCTTAAATTGCTGAATGCATTGTAATACCGCGCAACGAGAGAGAGAGAGAGGGAGAAAAGTAAATCTATCTCAATTGAATAGCAGGCGGTGGTCCGTCCATCTTTATATCCGTACAAACGGGCTCGCGAGCCTTTTTTTCTAAATTTTCATTCGTCACTTCATGAAAAATACCAAGCCTCGAAAATTTTGTCTCCCGTAAATTTACAACACGAGTAATAAGTATGCGTTAGAGTGGTACGGTAAAAAATCATCTCCGCAGCAGCAGCACTTTTTGCCAGCTCCCCGCGGCGGACGCGTACAATATACACTACGCTCGGACGGCGTCTTTTCCCTCTATCTATCTCTCTTTCCTGAGATCTGCCTGCTTTTGCAGCTATCGCCGTTAGCTGCGGCTGCTGCTACTGATGCCAGAAGAGTAAGTATAAGAGGAATCGTGGCTCGGGTAGATTTGTTTCGTTGAGCGCAATTAAGCCACTTGCCGGCTCAATTGCTTGTCGCTCAGCAGATAATTCCGTCGCAGCCGGCCGGCCGACTTACTTAAGTACTTATACATCTATACGTATGCGTGTGTGTATACCTCAGACCTCTGCTTACTTGTGCTGCTGCAGCTGCTGCGTCAGCGTCGGATCCTTACATCCTTAACCCTCAAGTAAGTACTGCAGGGCTAACAGCTATATATTTTATTGTTCAAGTTATCATTTGAAAAAGGAAATCCACCCGTAAGGATATGATTTGTAAGGATATGTCTTTGGGAATACGCCCTGTTTCCTGTTTTGATTCTAATGCTATTTTTCTATAACGTACGTACTTATGCACGTTGAGTAATATTGCGCGAAATATCTGAATGAATTCCTGTGAAACATGATATCTGGATGATTAACATGGATTTAAAAGTATCGAGCTAACAAAATAGCATACTCCTTCCTATCGAAAGTTGAAGTTTATTGAGAAGTTGTAGCGATAGCTCAATGTGATGTGCATAATATGTACATACATAAGTACGTCCTTTGATAAAACTATATGCAAGTATGAAAAGCGATAGCCGCGATAGGTATAATAGAGAAGTCGAGAGAGAAGCACCCTCGCTTGTCTATGTTTGAACCAAGAGTTTCGTTCGCATTCTCGTTTTAAACGACACTATATACTGATATATATGAAGAATACCTAGCTGATATATTTTAATTTATGAAACAATAACCAGTTCTACGGACGCCTCTCTGTTGCTGGGACAGTGGACTAATACTTGATGTATTGTATACATATATTATATTGTATATGCAAACAACAGCATTGCAGAGAGTGCCGGGCAACCCACTAAAAACTCCGGGTTCTGCGGATTTCCGTCAGATGGCACCGTAAACATTATTTCGAGTTATTTCACGTTTCGCCTGAGGGGTCGCAGGTTCGATTCCCCGTCAGGACACACCCAGACTGTTTTTCTGTGGATGCTGGCCGGCAATGTAACCCACGACACCGACGTAGGCTAAGCAAGTAGTTTTTAAGGAAAATAAATGTTCAATTTCGTTTATCGGCAGAAAAGTAATAAATACATGCTATGAATAAAGAATATGTAATATGTGTGTTGAAAAGCTCAAAAATGTATCTGCGATTTGAAAAGTTGTAATACACTGATATATGTAATCCTCCGTCTATATGTACTCATACACGAAAAAGACGTAAAATAAAATAAAAAAATAAAAAATTATTTCGCATAATTTACGGCACGCTCGTGTATTAAATTGGTTTTTCCTGCTCTCAAGCAACAAGTACCTGCACAATGATATTGAACTTTTGTAATAACAGTTATGAATACGACACGTCGTTTAAAATTTATGAAACTATAGAGGCAATTGCCTCAATAATGATTGATATGTAATCTCTTAATCTCTATGCATATCTACTGCAAATGCTACTCATTATTGTACTAATAGAATTACTTGTGCGATGAACTCTCGAATGAATCTACTTTTCTCTCAGTTACGGTGCGGTAATTAACTCGATGTTTTTTTCATCCAGCAGATCTTTTGGATAATGGACGATTAAAAAATCCATCCAAACGCGTGCAAACGTTGGGAATCCAAAACACGAGCGCAACCGGTGGACTCGAGAGTATGCGCTGTGTCGCTGAACAGCCGAGAAGAAGCGGAAAACAGAGGGGGTCTGCGTTTCTCCTTCGACTTTTTTTTCTTTTCTTTTTTTTTTCTTCTTCTTTCACAAGTAAGTAGCCGTGATCCGTGCACGCACTGCACGCGGAGCCTATATACGAGCGCTCTTATCGGCTCGATGCTCTTTCCGTTCGGCGGCGTAGCCGCTGCTCATCCCAAGGCTATATTAACGTATACAAGCGCGCTCTGCTATCTCTCTCTCTTGAAAGAATACTTTTCTTTTCCCTCATCGTTCAAGTATACTTATAACCACACCAATAACATATTGCACGCAAGTGTATAGTGTAAGAGTGCTAATTAAATACGAGCGTGCGATTTTTCTCGCGAGTCGCGCGTCTCTCGAAAACTGTCAACTCTCGCTTCTCCCCTCTCTCTCTCTCTCTCTCTCTCTCTTGGCAACGATCAGTGAAAGTTGAAGTAATAAGATCGTAGCTCCCCAAAATGTACCATTTCTCTCAAGCTCCCTCATTTATTCTCCATCAGATCGGAGCATCGGAGACATGCACACACGATGGAAGAAGAATCATGCAAGAGAGTGATTAGCCGTAGCAGAGACGTATAAAAAATGCCGTACATCGCATATAATATCACCCTACATTGCACATACTATGTATATATTTTTATACATCCGGGTATCACGAGGGATCCACTACTCAGGGCACTCGACACTTGGGAAAAGGCCAAGGAAAGGGATGGGAGGCCGCCACCCCATGACATCAAGGAGGGGGGTAGGGGGTCAAAATAGGCAATTTTGCCGCGAGAAGGTCGTCCACCCCTTCACGAGGAGCATTGCGGGGAATAAAAGCACACGTGAAAATTCACCAGAGGTGCTTGCTCGAAAAAGTCGCACTGGCCGGGAATCGAACGGCGGTCTCCCGCGCGCCGACCCACGACCTAGCCGACCGAGCCACCG
Source organism: Copidosoma aretas (assembly GCA_030522625.1). Taxonomy (NCBI): domain Eukaryota; kingdom Metazoa; phylum Arthropoda; class Insecta; order Hymenoptera; family Encyrtidae; genus Copidosoma; species Copidosoma aretas. Next base: position 16,353 of record JAPYYV010008150.1, on the reverse strand, counting down.
CGCGCTCTCTCTCTCTCTCTATATATATACACACACATACATATTGTACTCATATTGCAGTTACGTAAGAGGGTGCTCGCACGTTATATTATACGTAAGAACGAGGCCGCCTCGGCCGCGACAGTAACAACAACAACAACAACAACTAAGTACACCGCGCGGGCAGCTCGGTGCCGCCGGCTGCGCGCTGAGCCAATTAATCGAGCGCCCGGCGTCATCGACCTCTTGCTCTCTCTCTCTCTCTCTCTCTCTCTCTGATCATCCCTGCATCAGGGACCGAGTAACCAATAACCTATTATTTGAACGCGAGACTATCAACTGCAGTATCGTAGCCATTTATATACACAGTTCCCATCTCCGAGTTCCATCGGTAGTATTTTATACACTTGCTCCCACGCTCATGCAGCTCTGGAAAGTCAAAATCAAGTCCACCGCCGCATCGCCGTCGCGCCACCGACCCAGCCCCGGCCCCCGCGGCCCCGATAGCTTTCTTTTCTCGTGTGGAGTGTACGTTCCAGAACGTGACACTGCTATGCGGGTGATGATCGAGGAGGAGGAGGATGTGTCGTCTCGAAAAGTTAATCCTATATAAGATGATTTGGGCGGAGCGGCGACCGAAATCGGGGATGTATCGGTAAGGTGGGAAAACCGATCGTTGGACCCCGGTCTGGCTCCGATCGCCCGAGTATTATTCGTACGGTCATATACGTGGGATACCGATCTATCTATCCATCACACAAATGCGAACGTAACATACAGCCGGCATACCGTGCAGGTGATTAACATATTACAATCACCACCAGGATCCGCGATACATCAGGTACTCGTACGGGGTACATCAGGTACATATATAACCCCCCCCCCCCCCAGGTGAAGGAGCGGACGAGAGAGCGGTCGGCGATTCCAGGCTCTCCTCGATCGGCTAGCCAGTCAGCTATGCTCTCGCACCACTGATGCATGTGCAAGTGCTGCAGCAGCAGAGAGTCCGACCTCGACACACAATTCGCGAGTACATGGGTATCCTACGTACCCTGTAAGTATACGTAAGAGGCGACTGCACAACCGCGTATACATCTAATATATACCTTATACAGCCTCGCTCGCCGCCACACCGCTGATCGTCGCGTGTATATATATATATATATATGTATCCACTACATGGAACAATACAGCAGCATGGGTACCTACGGATATATATTGTATTATATACCTATACGAGTACACGCTACCTTATAAATATACCAAGGTATTACGTATGCGCTCGCTATACGTGGCCGCTGCACGCTCTTTCGTTTCGGGAAACTGCAGCCCTGCAGTGATGCTGATGCTGTCGCCGGTGTGCCCGCGGCGCGTCTCGTACATAACGCTGATGGTATTATATACAGACGCGGGTATATAGACTGGCATAGGTGAGGTATATACGCAGGGTGTATACGAGTACAGTGAGCCGAGCTACGAAGCTCGACCTCCTTTTCTTCCTACTTACAAGCAATGCTGCATCACTTACTTACACGCGCAACGGACGCGGCAGACCAGGTGGTTATGGGTATATACCTAGGTGGTATTGTGCGCAAATATATGTGTAAAAAGGCGCTCCACGACACCACTCCTGGACTCTGGACTCCTCCTGATGAATGCATGCATGCTTGTAGATTCTTCCGTACATACCCTACATGTTATACGCGCGTGCACAGTTAAAAATTTTGTGTCATTTGCTATTTTACACTCATTATTTGTTAAAATTACTTTCGTACATAAAATTTGTGCACAAGATTTGAGTACAATTATGAATGAGCAACACAATATTTGTATACTCATAACACGAAATTCGTGCACAATATAATTTACACAAAACGTATGCAGTCTGTTCAATTTCAAACAAAAAATTTTTCTGTTTATGATCGAACAGATTTTGAACAGTGTAAATTAATAAACATTGACGAATAATTGACAACCAATGCAACATCATTGCCAACACTCCTAACTTTAACAGAGTAGTTTTTAAAAACTCATAATGGGTTATTTTACAAAAACTGCGATATTTTATGAAGCCTATGTTTATAAACAGCGCAGTTTATTATTATTTTGAGCCAAACATTTTTTCAAACAGCGTAAACTAATTTTCTTTAAATAGCCATGTTGAAATTGTATCGAAAAAATATTTGCCGTGGCCGTAAGATAGAAAAAACAGGCCAAAATGTCATTACCGTAATACGGAACATTTCAAATTTTAATAGCGGGTTAAACTGCCTATGTGTTAATTTTTTAATTTTTTAAAGCTGTATTTTCTAATGGATCGTTTACAGTGACGGTGCTAGCTTCAGCTCGCCTATATACCAATAACATGGGCAAGCCGCAGCTAGCACCGTCACTATAAACGATCCCTAATAATATGAACCTTCTAGCACCCTTTCTAGTCGTTAAGGACGGTCAAAAAATTTTTTTAAAGTGTACAAGGCGTTTCGATTGTGAAGCCTAGTTATGGTACTTTTGAATTGCACGAAACATATGATTTAGTTGGGCCAAGTGGTGGTCCATTCTTTGACATTTGGATTTTACCATTTTGTATAGTAGAGCGAACAAGCATATCGGCCAATTTTTTAACTAGAAATACTAATGCACCTAATTGTACTGTCACTGACTAGAATAAGCGGTTATTACCGTAATGCCCCTAATCTTGAAGGTATTTTATATTATCAACAAGGAGACGATAGTGTATGACGGCTTTTGGTGTGCACATGTACCAAACTAAATTTCGTTGAAAAAATTCCTATTTGGGGCTTCAGAACTACCAAAGAAGTACCCATGCGGTAATGACAGGTCTGTCATGCTTTTTTGATTTTTTTTAAAATCCCATTTAAATTAACATGTGTTTTCTAAAAATGACAAGACCGCCGGGCCCAAAAGTTTCTAGTTTGGACCTCACCTAACGTAGAAAAAAGAATAAAAAAATTCTAAACACTAAGTTTTGAAAATCCTATTTCACACACTAAAATATCCCGTTTTTCGTGAAATGACTAATGCATATGTATTATTATATAGTGAAAACTGAATGTACTCTGTATACATTATTAGTGTGTTACGTATTATATTATATACTTACATTATATACGTATATGTTATTAAAAACTACTCTATTCAAGTTTTAAGTGTAAGATTTGTCTACTCACGAAACATACTCTCCTTAGTTCTTACACTATTGTTGATCGCTTACCGCTTAATATAATACGTACTCACTCGACGAATGACTAAATCACACTGCAACAACAAAACATTAGGTGAGCTGCGCAGCTCATTGCGCAGTATGGAGTGCGCACCTCAGCTAGGTCGCTGACCACTGACTCACTCAGCTGACTAAGCTAACAGTGTGATCTAGTCATTCATCGAGTGAACACGTACTTACTTACTGAGCAGTAGGCGATCAACAACAGTGTAAGAAATAAGGAGATTATGTTTCGTGAGTAGACTTATTTTACACTTGAAACTTCAATAGAGTAGTTTTTAATAACGTATATACGTATATAATGTAATAAAATAATAGGTTATATTATAATAATATGTACATATTCAATTATTTTAACATACTAGCTTTGAACAGCAGCATAGGAATAATACCTTTTATAATGTATATATATATATATATATATATACATACACATTTGGGTATATCCATGTAGCTTTATGTCTTTATGTGTAAAAGTAAAGGGAAGCGAGTGCAAGCGCCGCCAATTATTTTCGATCAAGAAGAGTCGCACGCATGTGAGAGATCGGTAATCGTCGATCGTTGATCGTTATCAGTCAAATATGTGGTTCCACTGTATAAGGTGTCGGTGATAAATGGTGTCATAGCTGGTCTGCCGATTATGCGTGTATTTAGATACTATGTTGTCCAGAACTCGTCCACCGAAACAATTCCACTGATCGCTTCACTCGTGTATAATCGTACTGCTTCTCTCCCGATTTCTGATTTTTCGATGCACCGCACAAGTATTATACCTGATGTGCAATCAACTTTTTTTTTTACTTGAAAAGCTTCAAACATATAAGTACCAACTGAAAAAAATTCGGGGACTTCGGTTCCAGGCGAAATGTAGAAAAAAAAATCGTTACTCAGGAATACAAAATCGACGGCGGAATAACGAATATGCGCATTCATGGATTGTGTATACACTATTGTAGTTGTATCGGTACATACCCATATTCACACAAACATGATGATACTGTGGCTTTTTCACAGTGTAAAAATATGAGAAGTATTAGGTATACAGTCGTGCGAGCGAGGTGCGGCCAGGCGACAAAATCTATGTATGTTTTTCGTATCTGATGATCCTCGCTTGACGTATAATGAATATATTGTATGGTAGATCGACTGTTAAGTTATTACGCAAAAGCAGGAATTCCGCAACATTTGCATGATTGAGATTTTTAATTTACACGTAAAACTTGTTATGAATAAAACATGTGTGTTGCACACTATACGGCGAATCTGTATAGATATAGCGATGCAAAGGAGCGATCCTGTTGTCTCTTTGGCATAACATGTTATTTCCTACTATCTATGTATACTTATTATTAATTTTCTGATCTTGAATGCATTTCGGAATTGAGTCATCGCGCAGAAGCAAACCTCAAAATCAACATGTTGTGTAAACTAAAAGGTACAATTAGAGTTTTATGTGATTTGCTGGCATAGTACTTATATACTATCTAAAATATGTAGCGGCATATTATACAGCAATCGATGAATGGATTGAATTTAAAACCGACATGTATGAAGATATCACGATTTTTAATATACGTTACTCTCTAAACAAAAAAATAAAATAAAATACCGTTCACACAAAAATTAGTCGCCAAAACTTTTGTGGCACAAAGTATAATTCATGATTTGTACCTTACACATAAAACAATGAAATTGAAAATTGGGACAGAAGTTGTTAAATTTATGCGAATAACCAAAATTTTGCGTGTAAAACACGCGAGGCACGACCTCTACTTTTTTCACCAGGATGACAAATTTTCATTTTTTTTTTTCCTTTTACGTCGCAAAATTTGTTTGGTTTTTCAAAGCAAAAGTACAAAAGATTGTGTTTTTTAGAGCTCCGAAACGTTTTTCGATCATTCATTCTGAGTTTCTGACTGTCAAAAAGGTAATCTTTGTTCATGACGAGGCAATCCAGCAAGAATCCCAGTGGATACAGTAATCGAAACTATTTAGAGACCACAAGAAATCATTTGCCACCCAGAGGAACAAGCTTCCGTGTCACCGATCCCTTGGAAATCTTCAGTTATCACTTATCCCGTTCATTAAGAAGAACCTCTTGTTCTGTTATTATAGACGATAAAAACCTTAGCGTCGTAAGCCACCATAGCAAGTTACTTTAAAATCCATCAGCATCTCGACCATCAGGAGCTGTCGTCAACGAGCGGTCACTTTCGGCGTACCCCTACCAAAAAAAAAAAAGCCGCCGAATGCATGTCGTCGAAGTGGAACGGAAAGAGGGAGAACCACGAGAGGAAAAAAACTAATGGAAAGAGCAAATAAACACACAGCCACACGCATCCAGGCGGGCAGGGCTACGTCGGGTAGGTGTATACACATGATGAATCCCGGTCGGCCCACCGGGGGCACCGGGGCTCGGTCGGGGTATATGCATGTACGCACATATATACATAGTTATGTAGGTACCGGCACTGCACGAGCGCGCGTGCGGCAGGAAATAACGATTTTTGCAGCGCACGCTCCCGGAAACTCGCCCGGATCGGCCAGTAGCCAGCCTGAAACAGTGTACATAGGTATAATATTATACGCTCGCACGGCCACTGGTTTCGTACATATATTTTTTCCGCGCCCCCCCCCCCCTTTCCCCCCCCCCTCGAGCCTCGCCCTCCACTCTGCTCTACCCCCCCCCCCGCCCCCCCCCCCCACCCCGCCCCCCCCCCCCCCCCCCCCCCCCCCCCCCCCCCCACACCGCGTCATCGACGTCATCATCGAGCTGAAATATTGAACAAGCCACTGCACCCTATGTATACACATATACTAGTACAAAGTACAGGTAAGCTGAAGCCGTGGTGCGCGTGAGTGCGCGCGCCTATAGTTGTACAATGATAATAACTGCAGTGTGTGTGTGTGTGTGTGTCGGGTCCATACGAGGGGTATGCGGGGCGGGGAGACGTTGCGCGGGGGCTTGGCTGTACGCGTGAATTTATGCTGCGTCCAGTGTAGAGTTTTTGTATCGAATGCCTGACGATATTATACACACAAGGCATGTGACCAACAACCTGGAGGAGCCGCTTCGGTCTTGCGAATTGACGTTTGTCATGTAGTATAACACTCCGTTACGGACGAGCTAAAAGTTTCGCAAACTGCGTCAGCCAAGTAGCAATGGCTGTATGACTATTGATCCATACCGTATAATACATGTACGTACATAACGGGCAAGTTAAACGCGCAAAACACACGAATTAAAAGTTTAATTTATATTGCTCATTAGCGGGTGTATGTATGACTAAGACTGCCAAAGTTCTTTCCTCCCACTGATCCAAAGTATAAATTTCTCACCGCTGCGTACATATCAACTCAACCGTATGGATGGTGATATCATTAAATGGGTTAAACAATTCGCCGACGACCACTTACAAAAATAAAAAAACTTGGTGCAGCTGTCGACGCAAAAAGATACGTAGTACAATGCAGAACTTTTCGCCGAAAAGAAAGAATATACGATTCCGAACCTAACTTTTTAATCTTACACTTTTACGAGGATGGACAAAACAATGCATGAAAATATTTTCTACCAAGGAGTTTGAATCGTATTCTTTTTTTTTGCGTGTCAATCAAGCTCATATTCCTTTTTGCGGAAAGCTCCGAATCGTATGTTTTTTTTTGTTTTTTATCTCTATGATAGCTGAACCGAGTATTTTTTTATCGCCAGCGGTGACGCATTATTATCACAATCACGAAACAAAACTATATGGCTGTACAGTTACCTAATACACTTACAATACTCTTTTCATGCGACCGGTGCGTTCTTGCTGCTTGCTGGACCCCCTTTGCTCGTACATGCATATAACAATGAGCCAATAGTACACCTCCTCGGGTTATATACACCAGAGGTATAAAGCGAGATTCTAAATAAAAGTTTCGGCCCCGAAACCGAGCTTGCTCGCTCGCCACGCGCAAAATAAATATTTATAAGCTTTACACGTGCGAGACAGATGCGCCAGAGTATTTCTCTCTCTCTCTCTCCTCCACTCACGCACATACCTATATATATATATATATATATACATATATATTATACACACACAATGGAACGCGGATGGAGCGTTGCAGCGATGACGGTGACAGCGCGGCGCGGAAGGTGGTATACCACCGGCAACGCGACACATCATGGATACTTATTGGCGATGGGCGCCTGCAGTGGTGTACCTCCCAAGTATGTATTATGGTTATCGATGCTTTCGGCAACCGGAAATGTCAGCAGCCAGCATCAATAGTATATAATATGTATGAGCAGTATGGGGATATACAAGTACATAGAGAGAGTACGACGAAGAGGAAGGGGGGACGATAGTTTTGCGAGCGCGAATTCGAAACGTTCCCGCACGGTATATGGGTGGATATATCGAGGGGAACTGTACTTGTATATACATATCCTACTCGCACGGTCGCACACACATCCAGTTCTTGGCCTCGGCAACTCCTCGCTGCGGCAGTGGCGGTGGCGTATCGCAGGGGCGGGGAGAGCTATTTTTAGCGGAGCATCTGGAGAACGGAGGGGGCGAGCAGAGGGTATATGCGTCCAGGGGGAACAGGAGAGCGAGCTCGATGCATATATATATACAGTGGAGGTGGTGGAGGTGTGCGCGCCGCGCAGTAATGATCGGTATAATATGGAAGTATAGGTGGGTGTCTTACTGTGTAGTATAGTTGGCATGTGTGCCATTTTATAATAATCGAGACGAAATGGTCTGAATGACAAAGCGTATAAGGTCCTCGGGTTCTCGTAGTGAGGTGGTGTATTTTTTCTTTTTTTTTTTCCGTCAAAGACTGGTGAAATTGATTCATATTTGACCATATGGTTTATTACTGAGAAGCAAACAACACCATCACACGCAGAGACCTTAATAATATCGAGATTGTTATCGAGTCTTTAAAATATTTTTTGCAAGTTGTCGCGGGGCGAGACTGTGAATTTTTTCTCTCTTTTTAATTAAAACTTGAATATTTCGAAACGAGACGTAGGATGTGTCGTAAAATTGCTCGGTCAATTCTATAATTAGCATATAGGCATAGTACATACAATATCGTCGCTCCTCCGCTACCCATACAATTCGACGTCGCGTTATAAGTAGCTATCAATTCCTAGCTAACGTTGATCGCGCGCTATACTTGCTCACGTGTACCCACTTAGCCGCAGTACGTGCCGCAATACAAGCCCCGACCGATATTCACTTCGTCCATACTTACATGTATACCGATTAAAGAAGGTGTACGCTCTGAATCTGCGTAGAATTAGCTATAGGTGTTGATTCAATGAAACCGAATGTAATGCATACAATGATTATCTTTGATCATATAAATATCATAATACGTTTTCTGCAGTAAGTGTAGCTCCACTTCAGTATATCAGCTTACCGAACTCCCCCTCGTGTAACCGAGCCTGTAACAAAATAGAGGGGTCACGCCTACGATGGGGCTCAAAATTATACAGTTCTGTACAACGTGATATCCTAATTTACGACCATTTTAAATGAAAACCAATATTTGTCCAGCGCTATGTTTTTTCAATTCCCCTACTTACGAATCATCGGCTTTTTCAAGCGAACTCGAAATCCGTTGATCCCAGTGTATAAGAGCTGCGTTTACGGTCAAGTTTTTGTAAAACAACACCATCATTGTCCCGTTGTGCCGAGCTTGTATATAATACAGTGGTATTGAGCGACGCTCAAAGTCGAGTCACGCATCTTCCGGCTTTCTCCGATCCGGCGATGAGATTGAGAAAGAGCGAATCGCGTCTTTTATTCATAGATAGATGTATATAAATATATATATACACACAAGTACCGATCGATTGAAATTCGCAATAGACACAAGTGGGTAGAGGTACAGAAGTACGTTGGTTGTGGAATATCGTGTACATCGGGGAAGCTGTAGAATATTGTGTATCGACGGTCCGGAAGGAGATAACGTACGATTCACGAAGGGTGTCCCAATTACACGTCGAAAGCGCTAAGTGCAAGGGTCAACATTGACTTTTTCCCGATGCATATTATGCACGCGTCTACATACATCTATACCTGTATATAATATGTATACATGTATCATGTAGCGATGCGTGATGTGTCCGTGCTGTGCATCATGCAGCGAGTGCGAGGGGCGCGTCGAGAGATAAAGGGCGATAGGGGGAAAGAGAGGGAAGCCAAATGCCACTATATCCGCGCGATCGATCTTAATCGCGTGCGGGCGGTGTACATGTGCAGGAATAGGATGTATACATGTATAAGGTATAGTGGGCATACCTGTATGTATGTACATATATATATATACGTGGGTAGATGGATTAACTGTTGCGGTCGCCGCGAACAATAGGCTGAAGTAGCCGCACTCGTTCGTTCGTTTGGCAACTCGGGGACAAACTTGTGCCATATATGTATATTATAGCATCGTTACTTTTACGCGATATTCTGCTCTTTACCAGACTTTAAATTCATACATCTATATTAATTTGAGGTCTATAATATGTGCATTGATGTATTTTTAATGCTCACTTCGAATGAATGTTAGTATACGTGTTTACACCTCCGTACCGCACCAACGATGGCGTTTTGCGGATGCTCTTTCGATCGATTAACCTATACAATAATCGTGCAAACCTATATATAATTACTGCTGCCGCAGGTCAAGAAAAAGCACCGACTATTTGGCGATACGAAAAATGCAGCTATCTCAGGAAGACGATCAGTGCAGAAGACGACGAATATAGTATATACGAATCGGCTGACCAGCTCGTCCGTGGATTATAATGAGCCATTACGTCGAGCGAATGAGATTCGAGTACATACTCGTCGCACAAAATAATTCAAGTTTTGCCTCCAACAGGTGTTAAGAGCATCACCCGCGCACGTATAAAAGCTCGAAAAAGCTCCGCACGAATCAGACGTCGCGCGTTAAACATCGCGCTCGATCCTTCCCATTTCCGTATATACCATAACGATCGGTGCGGTACAACATATCATACAGTCACGCGCCAGGATCCAAATGGATCCGCTGCGTCCGACGCGTGCTCGCAGTGGCGCATCGTCCGTTCTCTCGCCGAATACTTCGTATCGTGCCAACACAATACACACAGATATGCGTAGAAACGAAAGCTGCAAAGCGCCTCGACGCGGTGCGCCTTGACACGGATGGCTCCGCTCCGCTGCAGGCTCTGATTCAGCGGAGCGGCGCCGAGCGAAAAACTTGCTCCAGGCGCGGATGATATATCCTACCGCCCCCCCCCCCCTCCCCAACACTTTTTCCCTCCTCTCCGCCGCTCGTCGTCCCCCAGCAGCAGCAGCAGCGGTAGTCCCGTCCCATGCCGAGTTTTATACCTCACTACCTCTATTATCTCGCCCGGCTGTACGTCGCGGCCGTACGGCTATGTACAGCGTCGTCGTCGCGCTACCGATATGCTATATACTACGCATAGTACGCTATATACAACACACGCCTACTCTCTCTCTCTCGGATACCCGGGGGGGGACTCTCGGGCGGGGGGGGCCCCCCCGGGGGGACCCGCCCCCCCCCGCGGGGGGGGGGGGGGGGGGGGGGGGGGGCGCGGGGGGGGGGGGGGGGAGCCGAGGGGCCGGGGCTACCTTGGCTGCTCGTCCGCTCGAGCCGATAAGCCCCGCGCTGCTCTCTCTCTCTCCGCTCCCTGCTCTCTGCTATATATACATTAATACAACGCGCGGGCTTTGTCCCCTGATGATACGTCTTGCCGTGCTTTCTGCCGACGCTTCTGCGGCATCGTGCGGTGGTGCGTGGGGGGGGGGGGGGGGGGGGCGGGGGGGGGGGTGGGGGTGGGGGGGTGCGCATCAGCCGATGGTACTCTTTTTTAAGGTATACGCGTTTCGGAGGTGATGTATGTATACATGCAGAAACTGCATAGCCGAGGCGGCACCGGAACCAAGCGATAAACACCGATCAACGCGGACGGCGAGTCGAAAAGTCACACCCCCCCCCCCCCCGCCGCGCACCCCCCCAAAAAAGGGGCCCCCGGCGGGCGCCCCCCCCCCCCCCCCCAATTTTCAAACTTCGTTCCGTCTCGTTTGTAAAATTGTACGTGCCGAATGTTATTATTCGAATCACCTCTGTGTAATACAGTGGTGTTGTGAACGGGTCGTGTAGTAGAATTTTGTTGGTATAATATTTCAATTCACGGGCTGCAGTGTATACATAATATTATACAGACAAGTCGCATGAATAGACGTTTCACACACCTCGATGAAGCGATGAATAAGTACTATTATATTATATACTACGGCTTTTTCTCTCCCCACAACTCATTCCTCCTCCTCCTCCTCCTCCTCCTCCTCCTCTCATCTCTAAACGCGGGCTACAGATGTCATACAATATGCGTACATCAGAATAGAGCATAGGGGCGGCAACGTAAATGTATCGGTGTATGGTCGAAACTAAACCTCGTTTGTCCATCTGTGACGACGGGTTTGCTTTGAACGCCGAGTGCTCGTTCGGCTCTCTTATAATATACGATACCCTCTTTTTCTCTCTGATGCTGACTCATGCTTTTATCGGCTCAAGCGTATGATATATTTATGTGCGTTGTCCATCCTATGTATGTATATGTATGAAGATTCGGCTGTACGCTCTGCAGCGTTCGAAAGCACCGCATGTAACTTCACTATGATTTGCAAAAGCTGCATGGAGCTTGTGGTACACGGTTTTTGTATGCTTTTCATAGTTTCATCAGAACATAATGTAATTAACAGTTAACCGTGATTTCTCGCATACATTTTTCTTATATTACAGTTACAGATTTCTATGATTGCGGGCAATATACAGCGAACCCAGATTATTATGTTTCAAAATATGCTGAATCTCAGTCTCGTGGACTGGAGCATCTTTGAGAGATCTTCTTTTTTTTTTCTCAAATTATGTTATTTCAAATCTTATATTATACTGTGTAATCTTTCAGGGAAAAGGCTATCATCTCTCTCTTTTCTACTTTGTATCAAAATTATGCAAAAAATAAGAAATTTTTCAATGAAAGTCCAACTCTCCAATGATACGCGGTAAAAAATTTCCGTCGCGAGTAAAATCGTTCGGAACGAGAGTTGCGCTTTGAGCCAAATCGCAAATCGATATCACGATGGAAATCGGCGCAACCGTTACGACGTCCGTACTTTAGCCACAACGTGAACTGTGCGCGAAATGTTCTCATTTTTCCCGCGTCACGCGTGCGACGCAGCAGTAAACAATGTGTGCATCCTTCGACGAGCTTTTTTTTTTTTTTCATGAATCTATTTGCACGGCTTGCGTCGTATTACTCAGCATTTTTTGTTTTCTACCTACGCATTTGACCAATTTTGCCATAAAAATTTTCAGTATTCCGCTTATTTTCGAGTGGGGTAAAACATCCGTCTCCAGTGATTGTTGCTCGGACCGCCAAGTCTGTTATTGTAGTACGTGTGAATGTTACATAGCACACGTAAGATGAGTTACGCACGGTCCCAGACGGGACGGCAAACAAGTTTGGACCCGGAGGTGTGAATCGAGAGCTAGAAACGAATTTTCTCGTTTTTCTGGCTCTTTTTTTTCCCAAGCCTCACACGCAACAGTCTCGAGCAGCTGCGTCTCGAGCAGCCGACCCTGAATCGAGCGGGTACAGTCGGTCACAAAATTTTCACGCCAATCCGACGCTGCTCGTTTTGATTACGCACAACAATCGAGTCGTTTCGCGGGCCGGAGGTTTTACGTGACAGCAGTGCGTAACAAATTTTTTTCTTTTTTTTCGTAACTGACATTCATCTCCCCAACAATTCATACAATCATGGCCAACGACTGTGGTTTTCATTCGTGATTGTTCGAGGTTCGATCGCGTGATATTTTCAAAAGTTAATTTCATGTTGTCATACATTAATGTAATAAGTACACCGAGATTGGGAGTGCAATGAAAAAAAGAAAGACACCGTACTGTATACAGAGGGAAGGGAGAGGTGGGGAAAGGGCGAGCAAAAAAAAAAGGTGAAGAGCGCGAGGATGCAATAACTAACGAGCGTAGTGCAGTACAATAATGGGGTAATGGGTGAAATACGCGGGAAAGAGCGAAGGTTGGGAGAGAGGGGAGCTAATAGAATAATGGAAATGCGAAAAGATGCGGCGAGCGGGGGGGGGGGGGGGTCAACAACAGGAGAGCAGGGTGATCGCTCACACTCGCTCCCCTCTCTCCGCGAAGCCTATCCTCTGCAGTGTATCGGGTATAAGTGACGTATACCTGCCTCAATTCGTTTCACGCGGCTTGACTTCGCGCCGCGATTTGATCGATTTAGAGCCGAGCGGGACGGCGACCGCGGGTCGGGGGAGTATGCCGGCGCTCAGTTTTCTCTTGTACGTACACCTGCAGGCACGTATGTATAAAGTGGTGCATAGATATACGTACGCTTCTCGCATTAGTCAAATTAGGCGAGCGCTGTGGTAGCCCGAGCTATTTGCGGATAAATTTAGTGCACGTCACTTTGCTTACCAATTAGCAAAGGGGATGCGCTCGGAGCGGCTGATGTTGGTCCAAAGATCCCGGCCGCAGCTGCGCGGCTGTACTTTATACTTATTTTCGTAAAAGCAACTAGAGAGAGAGAGGGGCGGGGGGGGACTCGATTTGCCGCTTCGATAAGGCGCAATTATCGCGTTTACATGCTCTTTCGGAGGAGGCCGAGACTTATTTCGTTTTATAATCTGATCGGGCGGATTGCGCGTTAATTGCGCCGACCGACGAGGAACGGGGACTTTGGGATTTTACTCCCGTTTCTCCTTTACCACGGAATATTATTATTAGTACAAGTATTGTGCGTGCATTTCACATTAATTTGCGGATGGGAAAAAATAAGAGGCAAAACGGCACGAGATAATGGTGCATCAAGTTTTCTTTGTCGGCGAATCATACGATCGAAACACAAGTACATAGTATTTTTATTCGAATGATGACAAATTGTAGACTAAATCGACCGAGATTGAAGTTTGGAGGAGCGAAAAACAGACGGTTGGAGCGTGACATTTGTATCTTGAAGGGATGTCACGTTGCAAAGACGACGGCAAGACTGATACCGTTGGATGCAGTTGAATCTGTTGAAATTAAGTACGTGTTCGAATGGTACACGATTAAACGTCGGTTAAACTGAACATCTTTGCCACAGGAAAGTGCGCGCGTAAATATAATATAATATAAGTATACCTCGGTGCGGAAGCCTAATCAAACAGTTTGCACGTGGCTTCGAACGTCGATCGTGGAACACGCGGCTACTGCTCATAAGTTTTATACTTTTAATTTTTAAATTGAAAATCATCCATCAGTTTGCCGCTCAACTATCATCATAATATTATTGATTCACATACATTTGCAGGCAACTGTTGCATCAATGATAGCATATTTATTCTATTGTCTCGGAGCGGACAATCAACCCTGTACTCACGATACTTTGAATTTTTTCACTATTCCCAGTATTCATAAGGCTTCGTTTCACCCAATAACGCGTACGAGTAAGAATTCAATTTTAGCTACTTACAGCCGATCGATTCGTTGGCAGTTTGAAAAAAAAAAATCAACCCTCAAGGCTCGAACCGAGAAGAAGTTTGCAGGTATACCAAACATATGTATTATATATGAATGACGAGCACGACGATGGGAGCGCGTCAAAAGCACCGCCCTCGTGGATGTAATTTTTCATCAGTCGCTCCGGCTGCGCGGGTTCACGTGATGATGCGGTGCACAGCGCCGGCAGCAGATGGTCATCGCGATAGTAGACAGCACGAGGGTAAGTATATACGAATGCGCGAGGAGCGGCCGACGCGGCCCCGGCGCGGAGATGGGTCGCACACGCGTACAGTACCAAGTATTACGAGTATTATAATATACGGGGCCCACAGCATCGGAAGAAGGGGAGCATCAGCAGTCGTCGTCCCCGCGGGCGGCGGCGATAAAGAGCGGCCTGTGTGTGTGCGGTGCTCGTTCCCGAGCGGCCGGGGGGGAGTGGCGCGGGGCAAAAGAGAGCCGAGGCCAAGAGAGAGAGAGAGAGCCCACAGCAGCAGCAGCAGATAGCCGCACGGCGATAGCAGCGGGCCGAAAGGAGCGAGGGGAGCCGCCGACCGGAGTAAAAGTCGAGCCGCGCCGTACAAGGGAAGGCAGTCGGCCGCGCGCACGAAAGCTGCTACTGCATCGGTAAGTATCCGCAAGTATATAATATGTGTACGAGTGAGGCGAGAGAGGAGCGCGAGGAGGAAAAATAAAAGGGGGGCAGCGGATCGCCGCCGCCAATATAAGTGGGTACTCACCTTGTGGTGCTGCATGATGGCAGTGGCCTTTCGCTTCGCGGACATGGTGTATGAATCCTGGGTCCCGGGCCTCGCCTGGAAAATCCTGTACCGTCCGTTGCGTTCTCACGCGCGCGGCACTGAATTTTTCCGTTCGTCCTTTGATACTTGGCTCCTACAGAGCCCGCTCAGCCCCTTTGTACCCCCCGCGGCACATGCAGACGACTGATCATCAACGACCGATCTCGATCAGCGGCTCCGCACGCCGGTGACTCTCGACGGCTCGTCGATCACTTTTGCTCCGATTTTCACGTACTTATGACGTATAATTCTGTATCCATACGAGCAAGTACACCACACACGATGTCGACGAGACGTGATGAAAACGCGGCTCGCTGTATCTTCTGCAACGCGTTCGCCGCGGACTTTTGGACAACGCGTGTCCCGCGGATCGGTTATACACGTACAAGGAGCAACTCCGACGCAGGCCGATGGTCCCGAGCTCGCGTGACGAGCGCTCACGGCGAACTAGCGATGCCGACGCTCCTCGGCTGCGACGTCCCACCAGTGCGACGGCCACACGTACATACACACACACACACACACACAGCGCCGGCGCGAGAGAGAGAGCGGCCCTCGCCGCCCCTTGCCCGCGCGATGCGTCGGTGCCCTCTAGCCTTCCCCTCTCCCCCCGCTGCTGCTCCCGGACCCCGCTACCGAGGTTTTCTCGACTATATGCCCCCCCCACCCCCCCTCCCTCGACCCTCTCCTGCCAGCCCGGCGTTCCCGACTTCTGCGATATATGTATACCCGTACGGTGCAGA
>JAPYYV010008149.1:0-14647 GCA_030522625.1 Copidosoma aretas | reverse complement strand
CCGTGCGTATTTGGCGATAGAAGGGCCCTACAAAATTAATTTTTTCACTACAAATTTACTACAAATTAGCTACAAATTATACGATTTTGTAGAAACCCTTAAATAGCTTTGGTGGCATTTGGTCGATTTTTGCACCTCGGAACACCCCTAAATTTTGCAGGGGTGGCTTTTTGACTCACCCCTACTCGCTAATCTTAAAGCTACAAACTAGCTACAAAATATGATGCCTTTTTCGACTCCATACGAGCCTAGCATAGCGGGAAGATGTGCTAACTTGATATCAAGCTAGCACATCCGTGCGTATTTGGCGATATAAGGGCCCTACAAAATTATTTTTTTCACTACAAATTTACTACAAATTAGCTACAAATTCCCCACCTGTTTTGGGTATGGGGTTCGTAAATGGATGTGCTACCTTGATATACGTATTTTTTACGCCTCGACAGCTGCTCGGCCGTTTAGTGCGAGGAGGGGAGTCCAGTAGCACAGCCGGCAGAAGCGAAAGAACGCTTCACTAAAGATTGATTATTTACAAATCTGCGTACGATTTTGCAAAAGCAGCCCAGTCAAGTTATTACGAATCATTAGAGAAACGTACAGATTTTTTTTTGTATTGCCAAAATTATTTGTTAAACCGTATTTGAAAAAACGTGAATTGCGCGTAACTCTGCTTCTACGTACGCTAAAGTAAACTTTTTTTTTAAATTTGTATTTTTTTATGATAATAACCATGTTGCTGGTTTAAAAAAAAATATGCAATATTAGTCTAGTTATTTGGAATTGTTTATGTTGCAAAATTGGTTTTTTACTTTCCAAAACGTCAAAAATGCAAAAATTAAAAAAAATTGTTCGTGTTATTGTTTGTTGTCCCAATCGACATGTATTCACGGAAGTCAAATAACAATATATTGTAATTAAATTTAACAATAAGACCTCCAAATTTTGGATTGAAAAATTAATTCACGAAAAACTGAGCAATATTTTGCAACGGTTTTAAGTGCTTTTTGTTTGATTAGTTATAAGCTGTAGATTTCCTGTGTTGAATTTAAATTTACCCAATGCTTTTTATTCTACAGCAATTCAAAAATGTTTAATAAAAATTTTTTTTTTTGCAATGTCTTTGTCATAAACAATGAACAATCGATATGTATGACAGTGAATTTTTTAGGGAATTCAGTAAAGAAAAAAATTACGGCCGTAAAATTTTTCTACGATTACTGGGAGGAAGGATATACGCAAAAAATTAAGAAATCCTTTTTAATTTTATGACAAATTGATAAATAAACAAAAACACCGGAGTTGGATGGAATGAAAACTATTTTTCTCGTATTCCTGAGAAAATTTTGAAGAGAAGCGACTTATTTCTGTCTTATAGGGGAAACATGCAGTATAATTGCATGATTGCGGTCTACCGAAAATGGATTATTATTTGCATGAAATATCACATAAAACACACGGGATTA
Source organism: Copidosoma aretas (assembly GCA_030522625.1). Taxonomy (NCBI): domain Eukaryota; kingdom Metazoa; phylum Arthropoda; class Insecta; order Hymenoptera; family Encyrtidae; genus Copidosoma; species Copidosoma aretas. The sequence continues at coordinate 13,184 of JAPYYV010008149.1, read as the reverse complement.
AGTAAACAAATTATCACAAACAGCTTATTTAACGCCAAGCACATGAGTACTTTGAGATATGCAAAAAACTATTCAGTTTTACAAGATATTCACCCAAATACAATACAAATATCCATCTGCCTATGATCATAGCGAATATTCAATGTATGAAAAAATGCGAGATGCGTCTGTCGGCAAGTCCGAACCCGATGTCTTCAGATATGATTTTTTGGTGTCACGTAAATAGATAGTACAGGTGTGAAGATCCACCTTCTCTTAGACCAACCTTTGGTAAGCTTTCTTCTCCCTAAGTAATTTTTTCTATATGGATTGTGTATTTTCTTGCCCTATTCATTGTTTTTAGCTCCAAACTTTTTGTGTTAGCCTCCATTTTCCATGCATAGTCTGGTGTATTTCAGTTGATACCTAAGGCTATCTTAACAAACATTTCCTGTATTTTTTAAATCTGTATCCACGATTCCCATCTCCATATTTCTACCCCATACAGGCACCCGGCTTTTACTATTTTATCTAGTATCTTTTGTCTACTGCGTGGTCACAAGTAAAAAACTCGCCAGCAGTTCGCATTGTAAACACGTACAGCATAAAAGTACTGCAAAATTTTAAAGTATTCAGAGTAATCATCGGAATTAATGTTACCCGAGATAACCAAATTCTGGAACTTATAGTTATTTTGATAAGTCGTATTCTCCACTTTTTTTTTCAGCTGAAAACTTTTTCAAATTTCTGATTTGATCAAAAAGTTTTAATCGTTCAAAAATTATTTTTTTAAAAAGAAAGTCGATGGTTTTTTTACATCATGACTACATTATATTAGTGATCTAATATAATATATGCTCGGCATTGTTATAACAAAACTCAGTAAGCCTGTTTACACCAGCTTATAATTTAATGCGTGCCTGACCAGTTACTGCTGTTTTGATTGGTTTTTTTTTGGACAGACAAGGCAGCCTATCAGAAGATTCAGACGAGCGTACAAATAGAAAAATAATGACAAACTTTTATCGTCAAGATGACTAATAGTTATCAGTTGCTGAAATGCTATCACTTATTGAAATGACATTCTGGCAATGGGAGTTCGTCATCAGTTTTCTAATCTTGAAATACATGCAATGTTAGTACCCACCGATTTCAACATAGCAGATATTGATGCGTCTCTATTTACCTAGGTAACAGACAATCGAAATTTAAACATAATAAATTTGCAATATGCCATTTTTTCATTTTACGACCAGACTTGGCGCACGTTTTTAAGCATATAAAAGACTATAACATACTTGACTTGTATCCAATTAAAGATCTTTGAATGTTAATCTTTAATATTATTATTTTTTTGCCGTTTTTTCTGTTTTGCTTGAGTAAACAATGAAAATCATTTTTTACTTTTTTAAAATGCGAACTTATTTAGAATTATTGGCTGAATAATTATTGCTCTAAACATTTTTCCGAGAAAGAGTCGGAAAAAAATTGTTTGTCACATAAAAGCATGTTTCGGACCTCGCTCAATGTCAAGATTTCAGTATGTTATTATTTATATTTTTCTTGTGATTGTAAGCTCAATTTCGTAATGTTGGAAAGGACCACGACTTTTAGCGGTTTTTGAGGCTCTGGCATACTATGTACTTCTGACCGAAAATCGAGCCAACGGTCCTTTAAAATGCATTGTTTGTTTTGAGGTTAGCAGCCGAGTTATATGCAATACATATTGACATTCTATATTCTGTTTATCTCGTAAAAATTTGTGAAGGGACTTGTAATTAGTAAAAATCAAAACTTCTGTACAACCACGGAAATAAATCACTTTCTGGATATTTTTTAAAAATTTTTAATAAAATTATATAATTCATTCTAATCTTCGCCTATTGGCTTCGAGAATGACAAGTAGCGCTCCAGCCAAAGTTGGAAACCTAAGGGGAAACAAGCAAACAAGTGATCGCAGCAAAATTAGGATATATAAATTAAATAGATTTTGAGTCGCGATATAATTGCACTATGATAAAAAAAAAATCAGCGCTTTGGAATTTTGTGAAATGCAGCTAGTGAGTTGAGTTTGTTTTCCTGTGAATTGAAAAAAAGAGGTTGGAAAACCGAAGTGCACGTGAATATCTGTCAATATCTTTGTTAATATGCGTTGCACTGGCATACATGAAGCGTAAAATTTGCAGCTGATCAAAAAATGAATACGTACGTCTGTATACGATGTGGATTGGTGCAGGAATTTTGACTGCTTCGGAAAGTAAACACAGAAAATTGTTTACAGATCGACAGGCGTAGCGTCTGCTCCGCGTGACGACTACTTGACGTCCCAATGACCAAAGTGACCGAGTATATGCCGCGCTACAGCACGCATTTTCATCAATATCTGGCACTTTTAACAAACATACTGTCAAAATGCCTGCACCAATCCACACCGTATGAAGACGTACGTATTAGTTTTTTTATCAGCTAAAAGTTTTACGCCTCATGTATGCTAGTACAACGCACATAAAAAAAGATATTGACAGTTATTTACGTGCACTTCGGTTTTCCAACCTATTTTTTTCAATTCACAGGAAAATAAACTAAACTCAATAGCTGTATTTCACAAAATTCGAGAGCGCTGATTTTTCTTTTGATTATAGCGCAATGATACCACGACTCAAAATCTATTTTATTTATAAATTTTAATGTTGCTGCGATCACTTGTTTGCCTGCTTCCCCCCGGGTTTCACTGAATCTCCACCATGGGCGCTGGCGCATATGGTTTTATCCCCTCAAAGTTTATTCTCCAAGTCAATTTCATTCGTCCCCGTAACATTATACAACAGCTTACTTAATGTTTAGAACTAATTCATTTTCGTAAATGTAGATTACTTTTAAGGAGGAATTACTGTTTTCTGATTTTCTGTTTGTATTTTAGAAGCACCAATTAAAAAAAGATATCGACGCTCTTCAATTGTTGGTAGCAAACAATCCTCTCAATAAACCATACAAAAAAGATCTTGAAATTTACAGAGCTAAATTTTTCAAATTGGCGCAAAGAAGTCCTGTAAGTTCCATAAGAGTCACTACTGCTTGTTACTCTTGTTATTTTGTCATTAGAATAGCAATTATTGCGACTATAATTCAATATTTCAATTATAAATACAATTTAAATGGTAATCCTGCTTATGACGGCATCATTACAAAAAATTGATATGCTTCTGTTGGAACTGCTACTGTCATCCATATATTATACTGATATAGATCTGCTGATGTTGAATTCCAACAAAAGTAGTACTGATGTACTTCATGCAGGGTTTTTTTGAAATAAAATTTTTAACACAATTATACAATTACAGGAGGAAGATGCTATTGAAATTTCAAAATTACAAAACAATGCAAAAAACGTTATTTTAGCAAAAGCTGATGTTATTACTTGCACACTTACATCATGTTATACCAAACAAATGGAAAGCATATTTGGGTAAGATAAAAAATTACTACAATTTGTTACAAAATTAACAAGATATAATGATATTTGGTTACAACTTATCAGGGGTGATCGCGACAGAATTGCTACATGCATTGTGGATGAAGCAACACAATGTTGTGAAGCTGAAACTTTAATCCCACTAATGTTGGGAGTAAAGAGTTTAATCTTAGTTGGTGATCCAAATCAATTACCGGCTACTGTGATGTCAACAGTTAAGATATAAATAAAATTTCTTCTTAACAGTCCATAGTATTAAGAAAAAATAAATTGCTGAAATTTATTATTTTCATTACTTTTAGGATGCAAAGAAATTAGGTCTTGATCGTTCTTTATTCACAAGAACAAAAGAGGCTCTCGAACCTCAACGTGACAACACGAAAGATGATTGTCGAGATCCTGTCATTACTTTAAATACTCAATATCGGATGGTTACTGCTATTTCTTATTGGCCAAATAAATACTTTTATGGCGGAAAATTAGTTGATTCCGTTAATTACAAGCCAAATTTTCCATTTCAACCGTACAGAATACTTAATCTTGATGGCTATCAAGATGAAACTAAATTTTCTAACTTGAGTGAGGCTATGTTTGTTGGTAACCTAATCAACTGTTTAATGACTTGCTCAAAGTTGAAAAGTGGTTATGAAAGAAAAATTACGATAGGGGTTATTACACCTTACCAGAATCAAAAGTCCCTAATCCTAAGCACGATGAGAGAGCAGTAAGTAAGAAAATACATTTTACAGTAAATTATTTTAGAAATAATGAATAATAAATTTTGGTAGGGTTAGGAATGTCCCTGATAATTTAAAAAATAAGTTCATAACAGAAGTAAACACGATCGACAGTTTTCAAGGACAAGAAAGAGATGTGATCATAATGTCATGTGTAAGAAGTAGTGGAATAGGTTTTTTGTCAGATCAACAGCGTCTTTGTGTTGCTTTAACACGAGCAAGGTTTACATTAATACTATGTGGAAATTTTTCAACGTTCGAGGTACGTATACAGCTTTTCAAGTTAAGCCATTTTTCTTCTATCTACAGTACGCTATATGTGCTGAATTTGACGATTGTAGAGGCTTCATTCTATTTTACGTATAACCTGCGTCCCGACAACGGATAATTTATGTCCACTAAACGGTCCAAAGCAACTGCTTCGTGGCCGCAGAGACATATAAAATCGTATATGCACCAGGGCAGGAAGTAAAGAAGCCTAAGATCGTCTGTGCATTGTCGTCCAAGGCAAAGCCGAAAACTATGAACGGATCTAAGACTGTATTGTTTTTTTTTTCCTAGCTAGGGAGTTTTTGAACGATTGGTGTGCCCTGGGTATCGGAATATAGCGGCTCTGATGTGTGAATAGGCTGCAATCTATTTGCACTCTCCTGCCAACCAAATTCAAGAGCGAAGGTTTCGAGTTGTGTCATATGTCAAGAAAAAGTGACGAGTTGCGTCCCGGTCATCTCATCCAATGGTCGAGATACGTACCGGTTATTTTGTCTCATGGTCGAGTTGCGACCCGGCTATTTTATTGCTTGGTCGAGTTGTGTCCTAGTCGTTAAGTCGGTGAGTCATTACAGTTCTTTCGTTGAATTTTATCCAGGCTTTTGTCTAGAAGTAAAGTGATATTCATACATCACCAAAATATATTAGAACAATAGATTGACTGTGTGAAGAAAATTTTAGACAAGTGTATTTGCTCTTTATAATCACACTATAATGCACACTCTTCATAATCATATGTATATATACCACTGTACTTTATTGTACTAGCTGGTATAATAATAGTACAAAGAGACTTTGGAAAAAGAAGTATTTTACAGGAAAAATAATATTATTTTTTCATATGAATTATAAAAACGGTTAAATATCTCAATTCTAATACATTAAGGTACTTTTCAAAAAACTTTTACCATCCTGTTTTATTTTTAACTGTCTTTTTTTTCAAGAAGTGTCTAAGAAACTTCTGTCAGTATATTTGTTGGATATTATATCTTTATTCTTATTAATTATTTTCATTAAACAAAAATACACTTTTTAAATACACCGGTACTTATATAATACATCATTGCACTGCCAGTCCAAAGCCTGGATAAAGTGTGACGGAAAAAACTGTTGTGACTCATTGACTTAACTACCAGGACGCAACTTGACCATGTAATAAAATTGTCGGGACGCAACTAGATCATGAGATAAAATAGCCAAGACGCAACTCAACCACGAGATAAAATGTTTGGGACGCAACTTGACCATAGAGGTTATTAGCGTTATCGGACCGGGCGCAACTTGACCCCGTCGTTCAAGAGCACCCAGAAAATCACTATTACCAAGCCACTTTAGAATTTAATAATATACCCTCAAAATGTGCTGATTAGCTACGCCCGCGCCGGCTGCGGGAGGTAAATTCTCATAAGTTAATTTTTTTAATAAGAGAAGAAGTTTACTATGAGTTATGTTTTCACGTGTGTGGCGTGTGTTCAAACCAACCTCAACCAATATGTACTGGCACAAAAACGTCCCTCACTCGACCACAGAGCCGCTTTCTCTTTCTCTGCGTCTTCCTATCCTTTTTCCGATTTCGTTAAGGTAGTTGGTCCAAAAATAGACCTACGACAGATTGCTCCCAGACTTTGGGGATCACTTCATAAGATTTCTGTACATTGATGGTTAAAATTTTAAAAAGATCACACGTAACATTTTCAAGTTACAATGCTTCAAAGTTGGACTCTTTAACGTGGTTAGTATAGGCTTGCTCCGCAAAAAACAGACGTTAAGATAAATTATTAAAAAATCGCTCAACAGATTTTGTCAAAAAACTAACATGTTACTTCAGATACCTTTCGTAATAATGCATTCAAATATTAGATCATTATTTGACCGTCACTGATCATCATTATCAATATGAGACCGTTTTTATAATATCCTAATTTTTAGATAATTCTCAATGCTTTCAATACATCCGTATTGTGCTATAGTTTTCCTAACCTTTTTGACTTTTATCAGAATTTTACAGTATTTTTCGAGGTTTCTGTGATTCACGAGTTTCTGAAGCTGTTTTGGTATAAATCCGTGCCATCAATCAATTATTGATGCGACAAATCATTTAATAAACATCAATTTAAATAAAATATAAATATATAAATGGCATTCTGTGTGACTCGGAGACCCCCTGCTCCCCAGAATTGGTTAAGGTTTTCCAGAAAGTTTTTGGGTGGAAATTTTAGCTTATTGTCTCTAGTTTTTGATGCTGTGTGGCCCTTTCCGGAATCCAAAATTTCGGACCCAATATGACGGCCAAAAGCTATGAAGAACATTTATCCTCCCTTAAAAATCCTGTAAAGAGTGACTTAAGTCTTAGAATAATATTTTTTTGTGTACATGACTGTTTGGAGTTCTGCCTATAACAAATTTTATGTCAAATCCTAGCGGTTCAATATGGCAGATCCAATATGGCGGACATAATTAAAAAAGTGTTACATCTAATTTAAAAATTTTATCATATTCTACATTCAATTCTAAGATAAAGTTGTTCTATGCATTTTTTAGTTCAAGTGCGTAGTTTTGGAAAAAAAACATATCGAAGTTTTAAAAATGAGAAAGTTTATCAGATATACCCATATTTCTTTTATTTTTTTTAAGTATGAGCCAATTATTGGTTTTTCAAGTAATTTTATGAAATTTCAAAAGTTGCTGAATTACAATTAGTAGTCGGATATGGAATGTTCAAAATGGTGGATTCAATATAGCGGACATAATTAAAAAAGTTTGTTGTATCGATTTGAAAAAATTGTATTATATTATAAATCCAATTCTAACATGAAGGTGTTCCATAAATTATTTATAGGCTAAATTAATTATTGTGTCTAGTCGTTTATTAATTATCAAATATAAGTTCCAGTCTTCATTAATGTTCATGATGACAAGGGAGCAAGTAAAAGGAGTTTCTAATTAAATATAATTTTTTACCATTCCCACACCGAAAGTACGCGCGTACTCCTGCATATCAGGGAGCAAAGAAGGCCATTGTCTCCCTACTATTTGGATGCGCAGAAGCACAATGAGCATATTTTTCTCTATATGCACGTCAAACAACTACAGCCGACTATCACTATATATACTCCAGCTGTCATTTAGCTCGAACTGCTTCAATGTTTTGTCGTGCAGATATATTATTTATTAGACCCATGATTTTCGCGTTTTTTATATTAAATATCACATAAAACTCATGCTTCTCTGTTTTGGTTATTAAATAAAAGTAGTGGAAGTATAGAGCCATGCAGCTGCGTATATACATGACGTCCTGTTGCAATATACGCTGTTACAATAGATGATTTAAATGATTCGAGATTCATGAGAATCTTTTCCTGAGTAATCGCTGTACATTGGACATTATTATTATTTATTCTCTTGACAATCTGAATGAACGAGCTTCGCTCTCGGTATATCTAAGTGAACGTACTATGTACTCGTTGCCAAACGTAAACACTGTTGATTCAATTGTGTAGGTTAGGTTTACGCTTTACCCTGCATCCACCGAGACTCTGATATGCTCTAAATAAAAACAGTTGTTTCACTAAATTTTCCAGAGAACGGAAGGGAGGAGTACAGGCCCAACACAACAATAGTATATAAGTTACGAGATTTTGAATTCACCTTTGCGCTACCTTTTTATTTTTTCGTGGTACTGTATGGATCAACTAATGTTTTATGATCTCATATAGAGCTGAACGACTTTTTTGTAAAGAACGATCCTTCGTTGTCTGGCTGATCCCGTTTGTGTTCAAAAAATATGTATTGCATGAACTTTCGGCCGGGTATGGTCAAATGCTTGATAACCAAAAAATATCTCATTTTAAAAATTTTCATATCATACTAAACATTTTGACTAAGTGACTACTAGGACACTAGCGCATAACATACGATATCAAGTTTCCCCGCTCATTATAAATGGAATCATACGTGAAGCTGGTAATGAATTCTAAAACCTAGAAATTATTATTTTTTTTTTGTTACAATCGTGTACTTAAGCAAAAAAATATCACGAACAAATTAATTTTAAAATTCCATGCACAATTAATAATTATTTGACTCCAAATTAGGGAAATTTTTTATTCACGTCCGCCATATTAGATCCGCCATTTTGAATTCTCTATATCCGACTACAAATTGTAATCCACAACTTTTGAAATTTCATAAAACTACTTAAAAAACCAATTATTACATCATACTTAAAAAAAATAAAAGAAATATGGGTGTATCTGATAATATTTTTCATTTTTGAAAGTTCGTCATTTTTTTTCAAAAACTATGTACTTGAACTAAAAAATTTATAGAACAACTTTATCTTAGAATAAAATGTAGAATATAATAAAATTTTTAAATTAGATATAACAAACTTTTATAATTATGTCCGTCATATTGAATCCGCCATATTGAATCGCCAGAATTTGACATAAAATTCGTTATAGGCAGAACTCCAAACAGTCATATACAAAAAAAAATATTATTCTAAGACTTAAGTCACTATTTACAGGATTTCTAAGGAAGGATAAATGTTTTTCATAGCTTTTAGCTGCCGTATTGAGTACGCCATTGTGAATTCCGGAAAGAGCCACACAGCATTAAAAACTAGAGACAATAGGATAAGATTTCCATTTAAAAACTTTCTGAAAAACCTTAACCAATTCTATGGAGCAGGGGGTCTCCGAGTCACAAAGAATGCCCCTATATACATATCCACACCAACTATCTTAAGGGAGTTCTATCCCTCGCTATAGTACGTGCTGTACATAATATACTGTGCATACGACTGTTGGACGTGTTGTCTGTCCTTCTCATGCTTACGTGAAAACATAACCTTTAGTAGTTTTTGGTTAGCTTATTAATTTATTTCAATCTCATAGTGATCCTCCTAGTATTTTTAAAAGTTATTTTGAATAAGTGGATATTCTTTTATCTCTGAAAAAATTTTGGTTGCAATTTAATTGTTAATAAGCAATATATATGAGTTACAAGGCTCAAAAAGTGCTGTTTTTCATAAGGTCGCGTGTTAAAATACGTTACAGTAAAATATTAATTTTTCCGCTTTGAGGAACCCTGATGCCTCCAAATTTTGAGTGTTCTTTTCGAGGTCCAGTTTACATGTAAATAAATTTTCGCCTCGTTTTCATTGTTATTTATGTTACCGATAGAACTCCCTTAAGTGCGCGAATATTAAAATTTTCATCACCACACACCATATGATATGCATGCATTTTATCGATTGCACAAGTGTAATACATTTTGAACAAATAAAAGTGTATAGTTTCAGTTGCACAAATCGACAAATGAACAAAAGAATATTGTTTATAACAATAAATTGTTTATCATCTTAATATTGTAAACATGCCCGTTTTTATGATTTCGCACGCTACCCCAAATTTAAAAAAATATGTCGTGAGGGGTCTATGGACCCCTAGTTGGAACAAAGTTCCTTTCGCTTTTTGGTAGACTTTTGCTATACAGTCATTATAATTTATATTATACCATATTAAGTTGATACAGTTTAATTTAAAAAAAAATATAATAAAATATATTTACATACGTGTATGTGTATATGTATGTGTACATATGTATATTGTATAGTTGTATGAACAAAAGTTAGTCCCAGCCCCCCTCCGCTCCCCTAGCTCCCCCTCAAATCACGTAGTTATTCGTTCATTTTTACGTGATTTTCAACCCAATTTTTTTTGGGTTAGCTCCCCCCGGCTCCCCACAGCTTCCCCTCCACCTCGTCTCCCCCTCAGCTCCCCCCCATCACCTCATAAGCTATTCTATAATACTCACACACATAACCTAATTATAAGTTCATGCAAATGAATGAATGAATAATTTGGTTTCATTTTGATTTCTCGCTTCTACATGTTTTAAGGTTAACATTATATTAACAAATGTACAATAAAAAAACATGAGGGTAGAAAAAAAGTAGCTCTTAGTACCAAGATATTGATTCTAAAATGTATGTATATATCTTCCTATATTATATACTTCATCCGTGTGGATCGTAAGTACTTACGCCCCCTCTTTATGCCCCCTCACACGTTTTTCACATGATCAAATGTAAGGTACAAATAACGTGAAAATATGCGAATTTTTAATAATTTTCTACAGTAAGCCTGACCCACCACACCCCTTCTATTTCTTACCCCCTTCATGCCCCCTATTCCCGTTAGGTTATCCCTTACTAACCTAATAATCCGCAAGGATTTAAAATTTATTGAAGTCTTATGTATCCCCCCCCCCCCACCCCTGCTCTCCCGCATTTTAACCATAGCCGAAGATGTCCGACCAGGGATCTCAAATGCAGCAATCAACTGTATGGTTAAGTAAAATATATAGGTATACTAAAGCAGACGGTTGGTTGCTGCTTTTGAGATCGCTGTGTCCGACGTCACCCGAAAGAGACATTATATCCGAAGTCTCCCGAAAACAGATGAATTATTTCAATTACAAACAAATCTTTTTACCCAAGCCCTCTAACATCGTCAAACATTGCCAAAAACAACCGATTGCAGTTGAAGCCGCTCATTCAAAGCCATTCGGGATTTTCTGTTTTTCCCGCACGTCTTATGTGGCTAATAGACAGAGGCACAACAATAAAACGTGACCATTAGTAATACATCTGATGAAAAAGATAACAGAACACCCATACACTCGAACACAATACGAAATAAAAATAAAATATAACACCTACAACCAAATAACCAAATGGACTCGCCCGCTTACACTGTCTATTAACAGATCATTTATTTAGTAAAAGTGTAACCACATAAGTATATTTGGTATAAAGTACATGGAATAATACCCTATATTATACCCTAATAACACCCAATTGCAGGAATCGGGCAGAGCAACCGATTCATGCACATGATGCAAAAAAAAACAAGTATGGGCAAACCATAATTGTGCTGAAATGTAGAAAACTATATCTTAACAGTTATAAACTAAGATCTCCTAATCGCTTGGATTGTCTTTTTAATACAAAACATCATTAGCAATATAATTCTGTCAATTATACTTACTGTGAAGGTGTATTATACTTTTAATTTTAAGGGTGCTTCAGCGGGAATTGTTTAGATGTCATATGTAGTTTATTTAACAAGTCGAAACCCGCTGATTGCATCGGAGTCCTTATTTACCTCCCTAAATCTGAAAAATTTGGAGATATTTGCCATTATTGTTTGCAAATTATAAACACCCTATTATGGAGAAACCTGAAAACATCTTTTATTTGTAACCGTAATCAATGAGTTACACATTAAAACACTTACTGTAGTATAGTAAAAATTCTGAGCTTTCAGATGAAACCTCGCATAATATAGATAAAAATGGAAAAATTACAAGTAGACCATAGAATTTTGATCGATTGGTATTATTTGTAATGTAGTTGCAAAAAATCATTTTTTTTGTTCAAACGCAATGCACACGTATTGAATATTTAAAAATTATAATGCAAGTATTTAGGAAGGAATTGTATTTTATTAAGTAGTAGTAATGATGTTATCATATGTATAACATACAGTTAATATTTTATTATTTAAAACATTCTTTATTTATTCCAACAAAATACAAATTTAGCAATCATATGTAATATACATGATAGCAGTTAATGTTCGTTTAACAAGAATATACAGTTATTTATGATAGTGCTAACACATAGCGAATAATCCACAGCGATGTATCGAAGGTGGTGTAGTTATATTTTGAATTATGATTTTTGTTAATTTAGAAAATTAAATATTTTCTGGAAATTGGAATGAACTTTTAAAACAGTACGGGAAAACATTGTGTATAATAATTCGTCATAGAAACAATATAAAGAGCCATAAGCAGTTGAAAAATTACTCCTTCAAAAATATAGTGCTTTAAACATAATATACTTCTGTTTAAGGTCTTAATTTGGATAAACAAAATGAACAGTCTTTTTTTTTTTTTAAAGGTATTTCTGCAACAATTGGTCGCACAATAACTTTTTTTTGTATAAAAATTTGTAGAACAATTAAAATAATTCAATGAAATTAAGACAATTGTCTAATTGTAATAAAACGAAGAGATACAAAATATGCAATTGAGCTTTAAATCGTGTTTATTGCAAAATGTTAGTTTAATACAATATGATCATAAATTGTATGACTAAATAATGAAACATACGAATATGTTAGTATGTAAAATCAAATACAGTTACATACGATCCTTAAAGAAGTTTTCGACCAAATCGAAATTTTAAAGTCTTTTAAGTTATAAATTCCATTGTTCGTGAACTATCCAGTGGATCAAGTAAAGTTTATGACTTCCTCTTATACATAACGTGAACAATGTTTTAATGAATGTCAAGTAGTTACACAGGCCTGCAAGGTTTTTTTCCTTTCAGTCCAATAGTCATATCCTAAGTATTTTTTCGCGCTGAATCCGAATCCGTTAGCCAAATTGCCCTATCATCTCAGGATTTTGAGCAATCCTAACCTAAAAGTGCCAAAAAGCGTGTTTTTTGCACTTTTGCGCGTTGAGTATCTCAAAACTATGGAATGATAGGGCAAATCGGACAACGGGATCGTTTTCAGCATGCTAAAATCTACAGAAAACCATATCGAAATCGTGAAATTTGAAAAAACTTTTTTTGTAATACTGAAAAGAAAAACTTCTTGGCGCGAAATCGACGATTTTTATGAAGAAATGATGAAATTTGATGATTT
>JAPYYV010008148.1:0-12842 GCA_030522625.1 Copidosoma aretas | reverse complement strand
ACAATGGACAAAATCAAATGTACAAAAAAATGTGGCAAAACTGAGAAATGATGAACAAAACAAAGATTGGCTTTAGCCACTGTATCTATACGTGCATCACGTCACGTAGTAGCTATCGTAAGCTACGCATAAAGTTGCTAATTAAAAATTAGTAACGCTATCTGTTGTAACTTGCCTGACTTGAGAGTCTTGAGGCTCGGCTGACACTCATATCGATAGGTGTACTCCATACGTCCATTGTGTATGCTGTCTGTTAGGTTAGGTACTTTTTGGCAATATGAGGCTGGCAACACTTCGCCTTACGTATATCAAGCCCCTCCGACGTCCTCTTAAGAGTTTTCTAAAAAAACTCTTAAAACTCCTGAATTCAATACGGATAGTTTATTGAATTATTCAAAAGAAGCAAGAGTTTTTTAAAGAATTGTATTTTTCATGTTATTATATTAAAAGTTTTTTCAACAATTTTTAGAACGTTTATGGCAATGATAGAAAGTTTATAGAGTTTTTAAATGACTCTCGATCCCTGCTCCTAATACATCTTTTCAGCCTTCCTTCAGTCATTAAAAATTTTATTTTTCTACCTTGGGCCTTTTTGCAACCCTGGTACACCCTCGGTCGGAAAAACAGTGCTCGCCATTTCAGTGCGATCCAACCAGGGCAACGTTACGGACCCTCGGGCCTGCTTCGCAGGACCCTCGGGCCGTAAAATCGCCCTGGCGGCGATCGCACTCTTGTGACGAAAACTACTATTTTTAAACTTTCAGTCCTGTTTATCGATTCGATCAATATATTTCAACACAATGTCACGTTGCCGAAGTTCCCGTGAATTTGTCTACGTGCAATCCTCGTGAGTTCCATGTTCATTTGACGTGGGTTTCACGTAGATTTCATGTGGATTTGATGTGCATTTAATACACGTGAAAAATTTTCAGCCGAGAGGTACGTCAGCAACAGTACAACAAAAAATTTGAAAAAAGACACATGTTAGAGTATTGGGTAGAGCGAGAATCGCTTGGTTCTTAAATTAATACATATAACAAAAAAAAATTTTTTTACACTAGGTTTACTGTTAAAATTATAATAGCAGGATATTTTGAGCGATTTAACTGCGTTTATTAGTGGATTGAAGAAACATTTCTTTTTGTACACATGTATTGAACGATGAATTGTTCCTAGCAGCTAGTCTCAGGCAATTCTGACATCAGATTTGGTTTCAGCGACCAACAAAACATAGAGTAAGCTGGGTCTTCGAAAGGAAGTTTGACGTAGAATACGATAGTAATACTTAAAAGTGGCTACGAGGTGTGGGCAATGGTTGAAAATTAATTTAAGCATTTTAATTGTTAATAACAATGATACATTCTTAACAATTTTTTTCGAAAGTATTTTTTTCTTAAAGATTATTATTTACCTTTAAAATGAAAATAAGCAATGTTTAGCCTAAATAGTACCGAAGTTATGAATTTTTAAAAACTATCTCTCAGGCTAAAAATTACTGAAATTGCGCAATTTTTGGGTGATTCTTCCGTAACTTGCACATATTGTGTCTAGTGCTCGTGTATTTGTATACAAATTAATTGGGATACCATAAAAGTGGTTTTATATGTTGAAAGTTGTAAGCTTTTTTTGACATATTGTCTTGGATCAATTTATTGCCTCCTTCGCCAAGAAAACTGCGAAAATAGGGTCGAAATGTCAGTTCTAGAGACTGTCCCAAACTCAAATTTGCCCATAAAAGCTCTTACCAGTAAAAAAAAAAAGGTTGTTGTGGTACTTGCGCATACAGGTTATGAACTACGGTCAATTTGGATCACATTTTTACTACGCGGAGAAATGTTTTCCTCTAAAAAAAAAGGTTGCGATGTATGGCCACCTACAGGTAGCATGACGTACCTCAAACTTCAGCGTACACAAAACTGGTATCTGAGATTAAGAGGTACCATACGTGAGCATTGTGATGACTGACTCAAACTGTAGGTGAACGTCATGCTACCTGGAGGTGTCCTTTTTTGTGAGGTACACAAACTTCGATCAGTTCCCTAGACACCTTGCGCCATCACTAGGTACACGTAAACAGTTACGCAAACTGCATTTTCTAATTGCATCTGACTGCAGAAAATGGATCATAAATGGCAACGCTTGCATGCTGTGTCTACGGGTTGTAAGAGCACTCCGAAGCGTTAGTCGGGCGTAAATTCCGTAATACTCTACAGACAAAATGCATATTATTGGAGTTTTAAGCAATAATCCGCCACGAAACTTTTTTTATGGCATTGTTGGGAAATACTATGAGAAAAGTATGTCAGCGTTTCGAGCAATGGACCTTTTTTTGGAAGATGCATCGATCATTACCGATAATGTACTAAGCGTGCGTTGCCAAGTAGCGGAGTAGGTTGGAAGGTCCTGACTGGGCTTTAATTGAAGCTGAAGTGAGCCCCTATCAATTAAAAAAATATTTGTCATGTTTAGTGCCACCGATCAAAAGTTATAGAAATTTGAATTAAAATAACGATTTTCTCTCAAATTTCCATAGAATGTCCTATTTGTTGATTTTCATAGCTCATCTTTGAACCACTGTAACTTTGGACTGGAGGCACTAAATTGTATGTAAAATTTTTGTACGATAGGATCGAATCTTAGCTCTCGTTTGGGGTTAGTCAGGACACATGAAGTTCAAAAGTGGCTTAGTTACACGCATTGCCGACGGACATGATTTTTTTTAAGATTCGCATAAACTGACTGACAAAAAATGTCGTATATTTTTTGAAAATAGAACTTTGTAGTAAATTTATTCTGGCTACTTGTTTCGGGTGAGAGTTTAAAGTAATAATGCTAGAAAAATTTTTTTTGTCAATCTTTTTTTAAGCAAAATTTTCCAGTTGATCTAAGCGAGTTACAGGAGAATAACCCACGTACGTTAAATACGCAATGTATTACAATAAATTCAAAGATACATACAGACCATGGAACACAACATCAGTGGACACAAAACTATAAAAATTGCTTATCACACATATTTCAAACATGAAATTGGATATTCGAATCAAAAACGCTTTTTTGATCTTAAATAAATATTTTATTATATTTACTGATTTTTACTCCAAAAAAAATATTTCATAGAAACAAGAAAATTTTTCCTTGGATCAAGTAAAATTTTGCTTTATTTAGGTGAGTTAGGGTAGTTGTCAATATTCTAAACAACCACGTTATGTATGTATTCACTATGACTGATAATTTGGTTGCCTACCTTACAATAAAATTTTACTTTTATAAATTATAATGTTGTAGACTAGAATTTTTTCGATACTAGTAAATATGGTCTACAATAAAAAAAAAAAATTAGGTGCGTCACGTAATACACACCGCAGAAGTAATACCGCCAAGGGAGATAAAATGTGTACACATATATTAAAAAAAAGAGAGCGAGAGAGAGCGAGTAAGTGATAGAGAGAAGATGGAAGTAATGTGCGTAAATGTTATGACAAATAAAAAAAAATATACATCAGATGCAATGAATTTACGCTAAAACAAAAGCAAATTAAACACGTGAGTTTTTTTTTAAGTTTCTAAGCAATATAAAATTTTTTTTCAAATAATGTATGCATGTCTGCATTGAATTGTACAAATTGGTATACTCGACCTATCTTGCTTACCCGTCAAGGTATAGCATTTTTTCTGTTTTTTAAAGGTTGTACTGTCATAAAATTATTTCGGAATAATTTGTACGCATTCATATTTATATCTTAAATATGCCGTTATTTTCTTTCGAAATTTTTTACCACTTTTATACCAAGGTTTACCCAAAATTAGGAAAATTAGGGGCATGTCGTAAAATTGACTAAAATCTCTCTATTTATCCGCCTTAATGTTTATTTACTCAGAGGGTCCAAAAAATTGAAATTTTTGGTCTATCTTGCTTTCCCGTTGAGATATGGTGTTTTTTCTGTTTCTAAAGGTTTTGTTATTCCAAAATTATTTTAGAATAATTTGTACATGTTTATATTAACATCCTCTCTGTGCTGTAATTTTATTCGAGTTTGACTACAACTTTTTTGTTAAGATATATACCGAAATTTGGAAGATTGCAGGTCCGGATCGAGAAACCGGCTACTTGCTCAAAATCCACTGAATAAACATTCTTTTATCTTAAAAAATTAAAATTAGACAAAAAAACCTTTTTTAGAAAAAATTTGCGTTTTCTTTCTTTACGAGGCAGTATTTTGAAGCTATGCTTCTTATGGCATGCCTTGTCGGCTTGGCACTGGGAGTCTACGAAGAAAAACCGTAATGCTGGCAGGAATTTAATACCTGACCTCCCAAAATTAAAAACCCCATGTTAAAGGAGTCGTGTATTAAATTCCATAAAGGGTAATTCTAACAGGAATGTGATACCTGACCTACCGAAACGAGAAACCGTATATTGGATGGGCCGGGTATTTAATTCTGGCCGGTATAATTCTGACGGGAATTTAATCCCTGACCCCCCGCCCCCCGGTACGAGAAAAAACCATGTTAGAGGGTTCGGGTAATAAACTATGGCCATCGTAATGCAAAGTATAATTCGAACTTATATGGCGAAAGTTTTTAGTACGCTTGCGAGAAAGCGACTTAAAGTCTTAGCCATACAGCAAGTAGAACGGAAAGATTAGTTGATAGGTTATTTTAATCATGTTTAAATGGTCTATATCGTTGAAATATTATTTTCCATACATGTAAAACTATCTATACGGTTATCAGGTTATGTGTACGGGGCATGCGACGTCAAGTGTAAGGGTCCGAAAAAATTTTTGATCTGAAAATATAGGAATAAATAGTGCATTAAAAAAGTGGATTCTATACCAAGTTTAAGCTTTCTTTAATCACGTGACCACCTGCAGATGAAATTTTAAAACTCGAAAATTTTAAAATTTGCGGAAAAACGTTTTTTTTCTGAATTTTTTCGCCGACAGACTTGGAAAAAAAAAAAGAAGAAGAAAAATAAAGAAAGTTATATTATTCCGTAAAGTTTCTCCCGCTCAGATAATTCACAATATTTTAAAAGAGTTTAAAGCTGGTTTAAGGTCGTATTTTGAGGTTAGTAAGTTTTAAATGTTTCCAGCAAGTATGACATTATTTTTTTTTTCTTTAATAAATTTTTGTCCATCCTACAAAAATATGTCACAGTACACCTGTAAGGTTAGGCCATAAATGGCACTGCTCGAAAAAAAACCCAGTCCTCTCGCATCTTCTTTATGCATTACATGCAAAAAATTATTTATATATATATGTATATTCTTGAGTATTGTAATGAATACCAGTTCGAATCCATGTGTTATATATTAGATTTTTAAGTTAAATAATGGAGTTCAACTCAAGTGTTTTACCGATAAAAAATTTTTTTTTCTATCATGATAAATAAAATAAAATATCTAGCCATAAGCAACTTTAGTAGCGATATATAACATTATTTTTACGTTTTGCACTAAGTCACACCAGAAGTTTCATTAGGTCAAACCAAAAAATTATTACTTTTAATAAGTCAGGGTCGTCTGCGCAAAAAAAATTTTGTTATAAATAGAAAGTATTAATAAGCATTAGTTTTAACTGGAGTGTACAAAAAAAGTACAGCTACGTATCTAATAAAGATAGTTCCATTTTTCTTTTTAGCTTTCTTCATCAACTGAACAGAGGCATGTGTAGCGCAACTATGGTTGTCTGCTTACCAGAGAATTTGTTATAAAAAATTATAAAAAGAGACGTGCACTACTGTTGTAACATGCTCTACACATACTATTGGAGGAGACTTTGTTGTGAATAGTAATAATTTTATGTTTTAATTATGGATTACGCAAAAATATACTAGTACATAATTTAAAAACTAGAATCAAATTCGAACTTGCTATAAATCAAAAATAACATATTAGGTAACAGAGCAGGATACAAAAATTAAATCTACATGGAATATTTTTGTATAGTACATTTATGAATAAGTTCGTTTAATTACATCGGTGTAGACTATAGTATCTATCAATAATTTTAAATAAAACTAAAGTTTCAGTGCAGGGCCATATTCGGTCATATAGGCAATTTTGTCATACCAAATAGGTATATTAATAAGCATAAAAACAATAAAATACTGCAAGTATACCTGCAAATGTTTTGCAGTGTCCATATGCAATAATGCAAGAACAACATTACTGCTTGCTACAAGAAATTTTTTTCTTGTAAATAAAAATTTTACTAATTTTATTTAGAACAATTAATTGAAACTTTATTAAATACAATTTAAATTTATTTAATCTCAAACGCTGACGTAAAAAAGTTTTTTTCCTAGCTATTATGGCTTATTGCTGGTATTTTCTTCATCATTTTACTAAAAAATAGAAATCGAGATAGCAAGCTATAAATACGTTTTCTGAAGTTAAAAGTCGAAGTAGAGTACTCACGGAAATATGTTTGTCTGTGTGTGCGTGTGTGTATGTGTGTGAGTGTTTGTGTGTGTGTGTATGTGTGTGTGTTTGTAATACGTCTTATTTGAGGATTCTATCAAATAATTTTGATAAAACCGGGGAAATTTTTTTGATTTCGGATACTGATCACAGCTAAAAAAAATTTGGATTCCACGGATCGATTTTTTATAATCTGATTTTATTTATTTTAAAGAGATAATTTTTTTTTTTAAATCGATGTTTTGTAATATTTAAAGTTGCTCTCGTGTATTTTGATATAGAAATTCTGAGGTATCGGAAAATTTTGTTGTAAAAAGGATGTTTTAATGAAATTAAAAAAAATAGATTTGTAAGTGTGCGGGAGTGTAATTGGGGGTGTGCATTAATTCGGTCATATCTCCGGATTCTGTTGACCAATTTGGATAAACCTGGACTTTCATTTTAAATAATGATGACCGCTAAAAATTTTATTGAGATTTACTCGATAAATTTTTTTTTTCTATTTTATTGCTGTTAAAAATGTATTTCTCTCACAAAATAAATTAATCCTATGTACATCGTTAGTTTTTGATATTTTACCATACATATTTTAAAATATTATTAAATTAAGGTCTAAAAAAACATTTCAATAAAATTTATAGAAATAAACACGTTGGTGTGAATGGATGTGAATAGACGTATACAATTAATTGGTCATATCTCTAAATTTCTTCGGCCAATTGTAACGAGCTTTGGCTAATTGTTTTATTGTACTTGGACATCGATACCACTAAATAAAAAACTGGATTTTACTGTTTTTCTCTCTTGTATTCCGACTATATTGATTTTCGAAAGTTAATTATCTTTAAGTAATCGGTTTTTTCTCTATTCATCGTTGCTTTCAGAACTTTTGCAATATACATTGTAAAAGATCATAAAATTTCGCACAAAACAAGCTTATTTTGATCAAATTATAAAAATTCAGTGTGTGGTATGTGTAAGTGTAATTAGGTAAATCTATATTTGAACTTACTCGATTTCAGAATTACCTTGATCAATTTAAATAAATCTTTGCTTTTTATTTGTATATGTACATACTGATAAATTCTTAAAATCAAATTTATATCGAATCGATTTGTTGTTATTCTGATTTCAAAAAAATTAATTTTGAAGTATTGAACATATTTCAAACATTGATTTCTTACAAATTATCCGAAGTTCCATGATATATCTAATTTCAAAATATAGAAGATAACAATATTTGTAAAGATGAAAAGTTTTTAGTTAAGAATTAAAAAAAAATTTTTTTTTTGTATTTATCGTTGCTTTATCATAATTCAGAATAAAAACGTAAAGGAACATTTAATTTTATACAGAAGAGCAAATTCTGTTAATATTTAAAAATTTTAGTTGGTAGTCAAATACGTTTTTCGGCTTTGAACATACATTTTCTCATCGATGAGACAAACGAGAAATTAGTAGACAGATTTGCACGTACTATAAATCAGGTATGATCGTTACATAAGATTAAATAAACGTACATGAAATTAGAAAAATAAATTGAATCTTAAGCAAACGAGATTGTGACGTATGATAGCATATGACTATGCGTCCGTCCGCCCTTTCCTAGACAAGGGCCCTCACGGACGGGGCAGTACATGGTAAGCAAAACGGAGACTAGACCCGACGCTCGAGAGAAGCACACGTATCTGCTCCGGTTCGCGACTCACACTTGGCTCTTACCTTGGTCCCTAATTAAATGAAGAACTATTAACTTTACTTGCTGTGGACTTATTTCTCGATCACTATACCGAACATAGTCCCACGTAACAGTAATTTAGGTGCCAGAAGTAGGATTGGTCGAGGAATTTTACAAATTTTTCTTTTTTGGAAGAGCACATAGCGCAGCGTCACGAAACAAAAAGTGAATGCGAGTGAAAAGAGAAAAAGGAGAGCCACTTGAAATAGAAAGACTGAAAAAGTGATTAACTGTGAAAAGACAGTAATATCGAAAAAAAAAGTTAGAACAGCCCAGGGACCACGTGGAAACGAGTCAGCGAAGAAACCTTAGGACAACTAGGGTTGCAGCTTTAACATCGGCTGCCGAGGGCGGAGGAATACGAAAGAACATCCCAAAACACCCCATACAACGGAACCAGAGACAAGAATCGAGGGATATAATGTAGATTAGCGCACTCATCCTTATAATCTGAAAAGCAGCAACCTGGTATCAAAAAAGGTATTGCTACATTTTCCCCCCATGAAACCCGGGAATACATTAGGAAGAGGTACTCATAAAATAGTCCGAGAAACAAACCTTTATACATATCCTGCATAAGAAACGCATAAATACATACTTATATATTATATATCGATATGCTTGCAGAATAAGACCACTGCTGTGCTAATAGTAATAAATATAACAAACAAAGACTAACGCAGTGTCCCAAATTGACAACAAACGCGAACAAAAACCCCTATTTGAAGTTATTTAGTATAGAGCCCATGCATCAAAAATTAGAAATAAGTAAAGCAGGAAAATTCCGCAGCAATTCAGCCCAGAATATGATTTAAGAAAAGAAAAAAAAATAGGTTTAGAAAACGCAGGCGAAACAATAGGCTGACGCATATAATACATACGCACCCACGACGAGAAAAACGAGAAAGTCAAGATCGTAAAAATAACAACAGATCGTCACATCTGGCCTAGAAATCTAGGCACTATACTGAAAGATGACAGAACTAGGTAATGAAAAAGGTTAGCCAGCAATAAAAAACCCAATAATAAAAATATAATAGTAATGCATACATCATGGTATCATTAAAACTTTAAATGCCCCACCGCATGTATTTGGTTGTTTAAACTAGTTTTTCATTATAATTAACAAAAAATCGCATTTAATTAAACTTTGGAGGTTCCAAAAGAATAATCGGCCTGGCTACTTTCATTCTGGAGATATTTAATTTTGAACAAAAAAAAAAGCAATGGCCTCCTATAAGCCTTTGGCGTCGTCCCCATCGACGCTGTACGGCTTCGCTCCGTGAATTATCCCACATTCTAGCAATTCTACGCGAGGCTTGGGTATTTTCATTAGTCCATTAGTAATATTAATACATTCAGCGTATACTTTGTCGTTGTTTTTGTTTGCTATCAAATTACCGAATAAAATGCTCTCATATGATTTTTGCAGAGGTACCAATCCAACTAAAATATTTTTGTACATCTCTTTCACATGCGCGACAATTATCCGCTTCGATCTTGCGTAGATTTAGAATGCCTCTGGCTCCAGCACAGGTATCTTGGTGCCACTTAAAACTAATAAATTATTTTTGGCGCATATATGGCCGTCATATTCCTTCAATATAGCCCATCCGATCAATCCTTCTACCTGTATCGGGAAGTCTTTGGGGACAACATGCAGAGTGCATGTCAGCTCATTTAGTATCAATTTTACCGTTCCGAACGTGCACCGTGCTCCGTGTGTCACGTTGATTATTGACACTCTCTTATTACAATTTATATATAAGCCTTCTTTGAGGCTACTCATTCTTATAATTGATACTTTAGCACCTGTATCCGCATAAAATTCCGCGCTTTCGTTTCATAGGTGAGGGCTCTCCAGCCATACTAAGGGTGGCGTCTGTCCTACCCGTGACGTATTAATTTTTACTACCTGGAGCGGCTCATTTGTTTCTCTATTGCGCGTTCCATTTTCAAACCCTGGGCTGTTAGTAAGAGGTTGTAAATTAATAAGATTGTTATAATTTTTATTTGCAGCTATCTTAGAGCTCCTCGCAAGGTCTGTTTCTAGAAATATTTTTTTTCGTTCTCCTTTTTCTGCTCCTTTATGTCCTGTTTTTCAACACATTTTTCTCCAATCCGTGCATTATATGACCCTGCTGGTGGTGCCGGCCTCCTTTAGCCGCTCTATTCTCTCTCAGCAGAGTTTCTTCTCTCTTTTTCTCTACTTCCGGGACTCGCTCGACGCTTTGGGAGCACGACGAGCATCCTGGGAGTTTAAATGCTGCGCGCGAGGGTTGCTTACTCTATTGTTGGACCCGTCTCTATAATTCAGCGCTCTTCCATCTTAGTAGTGTCTTCGTTGATTGCCGTAGTCGTTAGTGTTATTCGCGTTGTAACTGCTGTATTGTTGTCCCTGTACGTGCTGTTATAGTTGTGGGTACCCCGTAGTTTCGGCTGTATCCCTGATTTCTACTATAGTACCCGTTTTGTTTACCGTTGCTTTTGTTGTATGTTCCGTAGTTATTATTATAATTATTATCTAGTCCGTTTGTGCAACTTTGCTGTATCGGGTTAGGAGTTATCCTCTCCTATTGTCTCGGTTGCCAAGGGGTATGTCAATTCGTCGTTTCCAACGAGCGGGACGCTTTCTGCAAGTCGTAGGTGTGCCCTATTTCTCGGATGTACCAGATAGCGGAGTCTGTGCTCGTTTTCAAGTTTCTGTGTTGTGACTGAGGCCTCTTGTAGCGATTTTGGATTGGTGCTCAGTACTTTGTAATCGAACGGGTGACATAGTCCATTTATTAGTTGTTTTATTGTGTCTTTTTCCATATTTCTTCTATTTCTGTGCTTCTCCTCCCTCGTCAAATCTTGGTTTGAATCGTACATCATTATTATTATATTGTGTAATTCTTGGACCCTAAGTGTAAAGCTTTCAACACCTTTATATTCGTACTGTCAAATAACCTTAAGGTTTGCTATGAGTGTGTCTACTTGCTCCAAACCTCGGGTTAAATAATGCTCTCTCTCTCTCTTAGTTACTGCGTTCTTGGGATTAGGGTTGCAGTGGGCCGACAGTCTCAAGTGTCTATCGTCGTACAGTATCTTTAAGTATCCGCCCTCGCATTCATTCTCATAGTTTGGTATCATCAAAGGCTTAAAGGAGGCCATGATAGGATTATTTAATCGAAACGAAATTAATGAAAAACGTAGTAAAACCAAAAAAGACGACAAGCTGAAAAAGAAACGGTTTTTAATAAATAGAGAAGCAAGGATAGAATAAATATCAAAACTAGCAGATACGACGGGTTGTAACGAAGAAGAATTATGAGATGTGCGTGAATTAATAGAATTCGACCCTTTTGTGTTTGGCCTTGACGGAGAGTCTTTAAAAGCGACGAACGTGTTAAAACGTAAGATAATGACAATAACCGAAAAACCAATAACAGCAAAAAGAATTAGGTATCCGACAGCATTAAGACAGTAGATAAGTGTGGATCTGAAAAACTTAGAAAACTAAGGCATAATTGGGCCATCTACGTCACAATATAACTCAAATACATAGACAGTCCCAAAACCCCCAGGGCTAAATGGAGAAGAACGTTGGAGAGTTATGACAGATTTTAGACTACTTAACGGAGCTACGGTTGGTTCGTGCCATCCACTATCATTTCAGAATCATATTTCAAATCACCTCGCATCCGCCTGCTACATCACCGTCGTAGATCTAAAAATGGAATTTATTAAAATCGAAATGGTGAAAAAGACGCTCATAACACAGCCTTCTCAGGTCCGGACAAGCACTACCAATATAAGCGCATGCCAATGGAATGTACAGATTCACCAAACACATTCGGGTGCGCAATAACATTAGCACTAGTGGGCGTTCTAGGACATTGAATAGAGGTCTATATGGCTTACATAATGGTATTCGCAGAGATGATAAAAGAACATGGAAGGGGGTATAAGAAGTTACTAAAACGATTGGCAGAAAAAAACTCAACAATCAAACCAAAAAAGTGCCAATTTTTGAAGCATGATGCGAAGGTATTGGATCACATGGTCAGCAAC
The DNA here is from genome assembly GCA_030522625.1 of Copidosoma aretas. Taxonomy (NCBI): domain Eukaryota; kingdom Metazoa; phylum Arthropoda; class Insecta; order Hymenoptera; family Encyrtidae; genus Copidosoma; species Copidosoma aretas. The sequence goes on along the minus strand of JAPYYV010008148.1, from coordinate 623 downwards.
GGATAAATACAAATAAATCCTGAAAAAATCAGGTTCGTACAGAACTATCCAAGACCTACAAACGCAAAAAAAATTAAACCATTTTTAGGTCTTACGGGATACTTTAGTCGTTTTATTAAAACATACCCTAAAATAGCACAACCAATTGCGAAACTTTTACGAAATGGCACGAAATTTAAGTGGCAGGAACCTTAACAACAGGCATTTGACACTATCGTTAACGCTCTGTGCAGCGAGCCTGTACTCTTAGCGCCAGACATGAATAAGTTGTTTATAGTTACAGCGGATGCATCAGACTACGCGATAGGCGCAATATTAAGTCAAAGGAAAATAGGCGAAGACCACCCTTGCGAATATAAATCACGCTGTCTGAAAGGTAGCAAACTTCGCTACCCAACGTACGACAAAGAACTGATCGCCATAGTCTACGCAAAGAAGCAATTCATACCACACCTGTACAGACGAAAATTTGCAGCGGTTACCGACCACAAGCCTCTAAAATATTTCTACACATCGAAAAACCGGACCTGCGATTTACGAGACTAAAGGCAGAACTACATCGCTACGAATTCAAAGTGCTCTATTGACCCGCACGGATAAATAGTGTACCTCACGCTTCGTCG
>JAPYYV010008147.1:0-12842 GCA_030522625.1 Copidosoma aretas | reverse complement strand
TTTCTCTGCTTCTATCTCTTCTTTCCTGTTTCAACATCTATATCAGAGTAATAGTCCATCGGACTGGCTCTCTCTTGGGGAGGATGGTTTTAGTCGGTAGGCGCCCGTGATGATTAGTATCACGTAGTGTTATTACACTATAAGCCAGGGTGAGTCCGACACTACCTCTACGGTAGCCATGTGCGCACATAGAGGCGTCTTTAGAAGCTCTCCTCCTTCCCGCTATCAAACCAAAAAAAAAAAAAAAAAGCTCGAACGGATGATAGTCCGTCATATCGGTCACCGTGAATCCAAATCTTTTAAGCCATCTTTGCTTCACTTCTCCTATCACAAAAATCTTTAGGGCATCTTTGAGATTGTCTCATAGGATATTGCCGATCTGAGTGTACTTGATATCACCTGAATCCCAGGCAAGTCCATGATAGCAAAGTTCAAAAAATGAATTTTTATGCTTATACTTCTGCCTTTAATTACGCCACGCCAGGGGTGGTTTAAACATAAATACTTGTGCTTCGCTATCATCAGGATGTAGAGAGAGAATAGCTAATTTCTTAAACACGATATCATTGCCAGGCGTTTTAAAGCCTTGCATATCCACCACATATTCCATTTTTTCAGTTTTTCATAAGCTTAACATTCAGGGAATGATAAATAATTTATATGTTGAAAACTTGTCTGTTAAATTTTTCAACCAAGATTTGTTATCATCATCGTCCTTAATTGAAAGTTTCTGGTAATTGACGTCATCGATGAATTCGCTTATTGTTAGTTTATCTAACATAGCAATTAAGAAGATTTTATAATTTTTATTGTCTTTTTCTTTTGCCTTTTTTTCTGCCCTCTCCTCAACGTGTCTCTTCACTCATTTTTCTCACTCTACTTGTAGTCGTTTATTCTCTTCTTCCTCTCTGCTTTGTTGACCTTTCTCCATAACGGCTGAAAGACATATGATGATAGTAGAGCTGTGCACTGGCTTTTATAGCTTTACATAAGCTTCTTGACGTCACCACTCATAGGGCTATACTGAACAATGCGGTCGTGTAAAATCAAGCAATAGGCTGATCTGCTAGCGGGAAAATTACAACGAGATTCAAACTCTAGACGCACATCTACTGGAGCATTTTTCAATGACTCATTCTGCTTGGAGCAATCAATGACAAATAAAGGTATATTACGTATAAAATTTCCCTTATTTGACAAAGGTGTACGATCTTTACCATACTATAAATTTTGAAAATTGGCATACATATCATATAACAAGGAGGACTGATTTTTGCAACATCGACGTTGAGATCACCTTAAGGATAATATTGTGAATTTAAATAGAGTTTAACGTTTCTTATGTTGCAGTGATTATATTTACTAGCGCTGATGTTTTTTTTTTATTTTATCGATTTGTCTGGAGTGCTAAAATAAAATAGCGTGGTTTTTCTCACTGATTGGATGTTTTTACCGTCCAGATGTGTTTCGCTGTTGTGGGTAAGAGTGGATATTCATAGAGTTCCCAAGGTCAGAAACTCATGGGTATGAACTAATCTTTTTGCAGACAACTGAGCAACCCAATTTTATGAGAATCTGACATTACTACATGAGGCATGAGCCATTAAGTTTAGATATTTATAACTTAAAGTCTTTCCAACTCTCTATTGCATTCTTACCCTGTCTAGTTACTATTGATGTTTGTATGACTGCTTTCAGATCGGTTCTAGATCTCGTAAGAATGAGTTCATGTTTCTCGTTAGCAACAATCTTGCGATAGTCTTCGGTAAAACCTAGCATCATGCTCAAAGGAATCGAGACATTAAAGAAGCCATCATCCTCTATATTAAGTGTAGTTACAGTACAAATATAACCTGCATTATCACTCATTACGCTTTGATCAGGGCTAAGGGATAAACAATTGTTAATGAGCGTCGTCAGACCGACATTTTTACATTCATCTATCTCAATAGCGTTTATCTCATATCTTTTTTCCTCAAATAGATGGCTGATGGCGTTGTTTACAGAAAGTATTTGTAACTGCTGTATGACCATCTGCTTTTACTAATTTCTTATGAACGTGAAGGAAACTGCGAGATAGTAGCAGAAATAGGTCTTGATGCTGAATTGATATACGGATCTTATCACTATTACCATATGTTGCGGATGCGTCAACGTTTTCTCGCTTCTAAGAGTAAGCTATATCGTGCTCCTTGCATGCCACGTCCAATGGATTTATTCCCGGATCACCTCTAGTGAGACGTTTCACAAGTTTTGTACCGGGGCCAGAAACCTAATATCTTACGAAGGAAAAGAGGTAATCAAAAAACTTTTTTTGGAGCTTAAAGCTCAGATGATGTAGAATACAGGAAAAATATTCAAAATCTCAGACTGGTAAATCCTAACCTCAAATTATAAAAGAAACTTCAAAAACGGAAAATAATTTCGCCACACAATCATTAACATGACTTACTAACCTCTATAACTCACGTTTATGAACATAGATTACTAATCTCACTAAGTATTTGATATATTACTATCTAACATAACCTCAAAGTGAGAAATTTCGGGTTTTAAGTGTCAGATACCTAACATCTTACGAAGGAAAAGAGAAAATCAAAAAAATTTTTTTGGAGTTAAAAGCTCAGATGATGTAGAATACAGTAGAAATATTTAAAATCTCAGACCGTTAAATCCTAACCTCAAATTAATAAAGAAACTTCAAAAATGGAAAATAATTTTGCTAAACAATCATTAGTATGACTTACTAACCCCTATAACTAACGTTTTTTGAACATATATTACTAATCTCACTAAGTATCCAATATAATACTATCTAACATAACCTCAAAGTGAGAAATTTCGGGTTTTAAGTGTCAGAAACCTAATATCTTACGAAGGAAAAGAGGTAATAGAAAATTTTTTTTTTTTAACTCAAAGCTCAGATGATGTAGGATACAGGAAAAACATGAAGAATCTTAGAACATTTCAAATTAGTTAAAAAAACCCTAATACAGAGGAATTATGCCGAAAAATCATTAGTATGACTTATTAACCTATATACCTTTCGTTTCTTAAATATAGATCATAATCACTAATTATTTGATATAATACAATCTATTATAAGTTAAAAGTGCAAAATTTTTGATTTTAAGAGTCGAAAAAATAATATCTTGCGGAAAATGAAAGAAAAATTGTTAGTTTTTATTGAAACATAAGTCAGGGATATTAGGGAGCAAGAAAAAGTTAGAAGGAAATCTCAATTATGAGATCCCAACCACCAAAATAATCAATTCACCAGAAAGCCCATTTATTACACGTCAAAACATCAGAAGAATTTCCTAATTATCTTTATTTCCATCCTTTTTAATATTGTCTCTTGTCTCGAAGTATTTATTTATTTATGCACTTATCTAGCTTTCAAATGTCCTCAAACCATACTATGCAACTTTTTTAACTTTAAGCCCCATGTACACAGAACTATATTGAAATAACTACCTGCACTTAAGTTTTTGTCGTTGTAATCGGTCAAGCAAATTCCTTCCTCCATTAAGTTTTAATTCACCCTCAACCAATTTTTTCCGAAACAATCTGTGCACATTTATATTATTTAAATATTATTAATACGCTGCCAATTTATTGAAATTTTTAACCCTATTGATATGAAGGTATATATCAGACACACGGTAAATTTAGGTTATGTCATGATAGTAACTAAGATCAATCTATTTGTGTATCCCGATATTTATTTTTCCCTAACAAAATCAGTAATAATTGTTATTCTTAGCCTATGTTGCTTTTCCGTCGAGATTTATCATTTTTCCCGTATTTAAAGATTGTATTGGTAAAAAATTATTTACCAAAATTAATTCAACATCTATTGGAAATATGCTAAATCGAGGTAATGTCGTAATGTCAACGAAAACCTCTCTATTAGTGCATCTCAATATTTTTTTCCCTTAAGAATAACCGTTAAATTTGTATGTTTTGTCGATCAAGCTTTCTTTTCAAGATATATTTTTTTTTTATTATTGAAGGTTATGTGACCATACAATCTTTTTTTGAATAATTTGTACACTTTAATGTTATTACTTGCAACAAGCTGCAAATTGTGAGTGTGTTTTTTAATCTCCTGCAGTTTGGTAGTTAGGTAGGATCGCGGAACAGAACCTTCTGTAGGACCAAATAGAGTCATCAGACCAACCAATAGGAGATGACTATTTTGATACTTGTCATCTTCTATTGGTTGTTTCGATGAGTCCAGTCCGTCTTGTTAAAGTTTTCGTTCCGCGATCCTACCTAACTACCAAACTGCAGGAGATTAAAAAACGCAACCTAAATTATTTTCTTTAATATACATGTAAAGTACCCGAAAAGTACCTGTAAAATACCTGTAAAATACCGGTGACAAATTTTTTTTTACTTTTTAATTTGATTCTACATAAATAAAGAGGTGATAGAACAAACAGAGGGTATATGTTTTAACTAATAAGTAGTATCTATGCGCTTGAATACTGCTTTTCTCTTCGAAAATCCTTAATGTTGTTTCTTTAGCCTTTCCTACTCTTATTTCATTTAAATTAATTTTTCCCCTGTAATCCGTATTGTCTACAGTGCTCCGCAAGGTTTGTGGGGTAAAATAGTTTGGGATTAATCCACTGTTCATTTATATTACTTATAGCCATAGTATACCGAGTTTGAATAACTACACCTCTGCACCAAGGTGTACATGCCGATGTAGGTACACCTTGTCATACAGATGTAGGCTTATTATACTTCTGCAGAGTGTATTATGATGCCTGAGTTCCAATCCTGCGTGCAGCGCTATCTATCTCTTGACGACCGACCCAAAGCAATACCGTATCACTTCTACATTATAATCTTCTCGTCTATAAGTTCCTACTCTAGAGACTGACCGTAGCCAGCCTATTGTAAAAAAATTGCTAGTCTACTTTTGTGCAGAATGTCGTCGATCATTGTATCCGTTGAGCTGCGACTTCTCAAAGAATAGCGAGTGCAATGGTAATTAAATCATCTAATGCACAATCAAAGATAATAAACAAGTAAGCGAGCATAACAATAAGAGAAATCTAAATGTTTGTTTATTATAAAATTATGCTATAAATTTCAAGGAATAGGACTGCAACATATAATTTTCGTGAAAAGACCCTTAGGTATAAGGTGTATGTCACTTTTGTGTATGAGGCTTTAAACTGAATACTTGTTGACACAATCTTTTCTATCAACATCCAGTCGCTGTTATTTTGAATTATTTACTATTACATCAGATATAGCTGCAATGGTTCCGGAAGACAGCCATATCTTTTAAGTATATTCATTCGATCTTGGTTTTTCCAATACAACTGTAAAATCTGTGGAATATCGCTCAAGTACGTATGTATACACTTTCTTACAGTAGCGCGTAAGGTTATATATTAGTAAAAGAAATTACAGGTTTTACGGTGAATCTGTTTGTAATGTTAATAAATGTATTGAATGTTGTCAAAAATGCAACTTTACATAAGTCATTGTTAAACTTTTTATAAACGGACTTTTTGTAAAATTTATTATACACGTAAGCAAATAAAATTATACTGAAAATTTTGTTTGAAACTAACGTTTTTTTAGACTTTCATTAAAATTTATTTACTCATATCGTAATAGGCATTTGTTGTTTGCATAAAACATTCATTAATATCAAAAATCATCAATATAGATGAATTTTAATACATAGTATAAGTTTAAAATTCCTTATTTGTGATTCGGTTTCATAAGAGATGAAATTAGTGAGCTACGAAATTTATGATTGCGTTGTATTTATAAATAAACGAAAAAATTAATAAAATACCTCTCAGCAAGTTCTAATAATTTTTATATAATTTCATTCGAGTATGGATAATAGCATTCATCAAAATAATCGTGGTTGTCCTAAAAAAATACCGAGACTCCGCGAAAATAGCGGCGGAAAACGCATTTCTGTTGATCTTGCTTCCTGTACTACAAAGCGTACCAGAGCAATCGAATTACTGGATAGTAAGGACGTTGACATCGACGTCTTAAAAACAGCATTAAAGATTGCAGAAAAGTGATTACTTTGCGAATCTCGAGAAGAAAACGTTAAAGATAATCCTATCAAGATAGATGCTAATCGATCTTTGAAAATTATGGGTTGGATATATACATTTAAGTTTGGAAATTGTGTTTTTGTATTTCATTGAAAATATAAAATCATGAAATATATTTCTTTGTATTCTTCTTCACTATATGATCAAATGTAATAATTCATAATAACTTAAAAACAAACTTTCAATTAACGCCAGTTGAAAATAAGAATTCTCGAAATTTTTTAGAAACGTTTAAAAAAAGGGGTGGAAAAAAATTTTTTGTGAACATGAACTTTAAAATTTAAACTTGCATAGTTCTTCGAATAACACATTAAATTTACCATTTTCATAAATATTACTTCTCTGAAATTCAAAAGCGAAGTATTAAATGTCGATAAAGTAAGAACAATATTAAAATATGTTTAGTTAACTGTTATGCCGATGTATGGAGGGATAGCAGTAGAGTCGCAACTCAGTCGATCTGCAAAGTGAAGCTACTTTGGCCGCGTCTAGTACTTGGATAGATGACCGTTCGAGTCTTGTCGTTTTCGCGTTGGTTTATGATTTTACCGATAGATTAGCTTTTCCCATCTAGATTCACGTAAATATCCATGTAGATTATTTATATACAGATTTTATTGTACGAGGATTTGTACGTAAATATAATCGTGGATTTTTGATTATAGTTTTTATTTTACCTCCATTTATGCACAAACGTTTACCTAGATTTATTATACGTAGTTTACTGTTTTTTCTGTAAGGATAATTTATTCACGTAAATTGTTATGCGAACATTCACAAAGGTTTTTAAAACTGTTTATTAGTCCACGTGATATTATTTATATAGTATTTTAATCCACGTAGATTTCCATGGAAATTATTTATATGTAGTTTTTACTAGTACGTGGGCAACCAAAATAATTTTATATACTGTCTTTCAATCCCCATTGATATTTAAGAGAACATCCACGTTTATTTGTCATATATATAACCATATACATCTTTTCTCAACTATGTGGATCTCAATATGGATATTCAGTGGATTATTTATATACCGTTCTTCAATCTGCGTAGATTTTTATGTTAGATAGTATTATATCAAATACTCAGTAAGATTAGCAATCTATATTCAAGAAACGTAAGTTATAGAGGTTAGTAAGTCATATTAACGATTGTTTGGCGAAATTATTTTCCGTTTTTGAAGTTTCTTTAATAATTTAAGGTTAGGATTTAGAGGTCTGAGATTTTGAATATTTTTCCTGTATTCTACATCATCTAAGCTTGAAGCTCCAAAAAAAATTTTGTGATTACCTCTTTTTCTGGGTATGATATTAGGTTTCTGACACTCAAAACCCGAAATTTGTCACTTTGTGGTTATGTTAGATAGTATTATATCAGTCTAAGTGAGATTAGTAATTTATGTTCAAGAAATGTGAGTTATAGAGTTTAGTAAGTCATATTAATGATTGTTTGGCAAAATTATTTTCCGTTTTTAAAGTTTCTTTAATAATTTGACGTTAGGATTTAATGGTCTGATATTTTTGATATCTTTTTTGTATTCTACATTATTTGAGCTTAAAGCTCGAAAAAAAAATTTTCGATTTCCTCTTTTCCTTCGTATGATATTAGGTTTCTGACATTTAAAACTTGAAATTTCTCATTTTGAGGTAATGTTAGATAGTATTATATCAAATACTTAGTGAGACTAGTAATATATCTTCAAGCAATATGAGTTACAGAGGTTAGTAAGTCATATAAATGATTGTTTGGCAAAATTATTTTCCGTTTTTGAAGTTTCTTTAATAATTTGAGGTTAGGATTTAACGGTCTGAGATTTTTAATTTTTTTCCTGTATTCTACATCATCTGAGCTTTAAGCTCCAAAAAAAGTTTTTTGATTACCTCTTTTCCTTCGTAAGATATTAGGTTTGTGACACTTAAAACCTGAAATAGCACGCTGTGGGCCGCAGTACTGATAGCCTGGTATCTGAAGTTCTATCGGTAGAGTATTTATAATCCTGTTTAAAACACGGCGACCACTTTTGCAATGTATGACCATTACGCTTCGAAGGTTGGATCGCTATTAAGCACTAGAAAACAAGACGGTTGTATTTATAGTTTTAGCAACGCCTATGCACTACTTATCGAAAAGTATGTAAGTGCTGTATTACTTAGTCTATGGATCAGGTATGATTGAACGTACATACATAGTAGACATGAAGTTTAAAAAGCAATCCGTCGAATTGCAAGTTCCAAACTTTAATGCTGTTGTAAAACAGAAAAATCGCATGGTGAATTACCCCTCAACAGTATCCGAGCTGTATGCTGTGGCCCATCAAATTGTGGTAAAACTAATAGTTTATTAGCTTTACTAGTGCATCTAATTGGGCTGAGATTAAAAAATGTATATTCATATTCAATGTCTCTCAATAAGCCGAATTATAAATTTTTGAAAGATCTGTTGGAACCTATAAATGGTATGAAATACTTTTCGTTCAGTGAACACGAAACAGTAGTATCTCCTAATAATGCTCTGCCAAATTCCATCATAATTTTTGATGATATAGCTTATAAAAAACAGGCTAATGTTAGAGCTTCCTCCTGCATGGGGAGACACAAAAGTGTGGATTTCTTCTATCTTTGTCAGTCATATGCTCAAGTACCAAAGCACCTTGTCAGAGATATCGTTAACCTTTTAGCCATATTTCGTCAAGATGAAGTTAATTTGTGGCACGTGTATGGTGATCATGTCAACTCAGATTATCTACTAGAATTATGATGAGTATGGTTTCGTTGTAATAGACAAAGATAGACAAATTAATTGTGGTCGTTATAGAAAGGGCTTTGACAATTTTGCTATTAATATATGACGTATACAAGGTAATCTTTCAGTATGCCTATATAAAGAAAGGGAGTCATTCTGTGACCAACAATGATTTTAACAATACTCCCAAGCTACCCTTCAAGCAAATGAAGAAGAAGGAAAGTTATAGCGAGAATGAAACGATGTTTCAGTTTGCAGTCAGTCAAAGTGAAGATGATATGGATGTTACGCTACAGAATAAGTCCGACGATAATGAGAATCCATTTGATAACTTATACTTCCATATACTTGATGAAAATAGAAAAGATTTATTAGATTTAGTGTATGGGGTGAGAAAAGAAAATGGAATGTACGTGCTTGGTGATTTACTAATATACTTTGAGAATAATCAAATCAGGACGAATGAGTTAAAATATCCGATGACTATAGGATTAATGGAGCCACTCGGGAAAGAACATCTAGATGAATCTCACATAACACGTGATGATTATGAAAAATATTATACGCTTTTGCAAACTTCAAGTGTTCATAGAAAGGGATTCAGCAAAAATGAAGCTATTTCAACGCACAATAGTAATAAATTTAATAAAATCATCGCTCCTATATTTGATTTTGTAGCTAGTAAAAAAGGGGATTCATTATTACCCCATTATAAAGTTACTGAAAAAAATCAGCAAGTAGATTATATTCACTGGGACGATCCTAATGAGCTAGTTGACCGTCTACGATTGCTCATAGCCGAAAGATCAGCAGGAAACCCAACCACGACAACAAAACCATGTCAATCATTGAGGAGTTATGTAAGGCTGGGTACATATACTGATAGCGTCAGTATGAAAATGAGCATCGACGTGTTCGGACGTAAGCTAGGTAAGACCGAAGGTGGTAGTCGAGGTCCACCTGGTCCTCCTGGTGTGGGATATACACTCACAATCGATTCATGGCTATACAAGACTATGCAATATTGCAGCAGCTATCTACCAAAATGATGAAGTTAATCTTGATACTTTTATGAATGAAATAAAAGTTATAATGGATTAGCAAGAAAAAAAAATAGAAAGTTAAACAATTTTGAATTTACTGCAATAGTACAAATGAGAAATGGCTTGTATTATATGGAAAGTTTTGTTAATAAAAGATGCTTGAACAGTACTAAGAAAATTGAAAGAAATATAAATGATAAAAAATTGACAGACAAAGAAGAATGGCATAGAGTATTAGGGCATATCAATTTTCAACACTTGAATAAACTAGCTAAAGACAAAATGATTTATGGTTTGCCAGACAAATTAGAAAACATTGATATGAAATGCGTAAATTGTAAAGAAAGTAAGATGACAAACAAACCATTTGAAAATACTAAGAAAAAGGCCAACGAAATTTTAGAAGCTATTCATACTGATTTAAATGGGCCACATAATACGATTGGTAATAATGGAGAAAAGTATTTTTTAACTTTTATTAATGAATATAGCAAATGCACGAAAATCTACTGTATAAAAGAAAAATCTGAAACTATTGATTGTTTTATTGATTATATAAATTAAGTTGAAAATAGATTTGGTAAAAAGATTAAAAAATTACAATGTGATAATGGAAAAGAGTATCTTAACAAAGAAATGTACAATTTTATTAAACATAAAGGAATTGAATTATTGCCATGCCCACCATATGTTCATGAATTGAACGGTATTGCCCAAAAGTACAATAGGTCAGCTATGAATATGGGTAGATGCCTAATGAAAGAGGCACGTATGAATTTACGTTACTGGCCGAAAGTAATGAAAACCGTAGCGTATTTAAAAAATAGAACGATTGCAAATACTTATGAAAATAAAAAGCCTCATGAAATATTTTTTGGAGAAAAGCCTAATGTAAAACATTTAAAGTTCTATGGTAGTAGAGTTTTTGTAAGAAAGCCAGAACAATAAAGAAAAAGTAAATGGGACGATAAAGCGCAGTTAGGAATTTTAGCTGGTTATGCAGAAAATGGCAATAAAGTTTTATTGAATAATCAAGTTATTGTTGCTAGACATGCAGAAGTAATTGAAGATAAAATAAAAATTATTTGTTTAAATGTAAATTCAGATGGGTCTAAAAATAAAAGCGAAAATGATTATTCAAGCGAAAGCGAACATGAAAATGAGGTAAATGAAATTGAATCTGAAAAAGATGATAATAAGAAGGTAACGAGAAAATCCGAAAGAAAGAAAAATACGATTGAGAGATATGGTAATCCAGTTACACATGTTATTTATGTGAATTATATTAATGTGGATACTCTGAATACATTCGAAGAGGTGATAAATTCGAATGAAAGTAAAAAATGGCTAGAAGCTATGAATATTGAAATCATAAATTTAAATAAAAACAATACTTGGGATACTGCTGAAAGACCAAAAAATAAAAAAATTTTAGATGTTAAAAGGGTGTATAAGAAAAAAGCTAATAATACGTATAATGCTAGGTTAGTAGTAATAGGCTTTCAGCTAAAAGATTATATTGAAAATGTTTATTCATTAGTAGGAAAAATGCAAACATTAAAAGTTTTATTGTCATACTGTTGTCAAAATGATTTATTTATAGAACAAATGGACGTTAAAACAGCCTTTTTAAATGGTAAAATTAAAACTAAAATATATGTAAATCAACCGAAAGGTTATGAAATTAATCAAAACAGAGTATGTAAATTGAATCAAGCGTTGTATGGAGTCCTAGAGTACGGTATGATACATTTCATAATTTTATAAGTAAATTGAAGTTCAAAAGAAGTAATTATGATAATTGTTTATATTCTAATAATGAAGGCACAAATCCAATTTATATTTTAATTTTTGTTGATGATTTGTTAATCTGTAGTAGAGATTTTGAATAGATTAAAATAACTAACAAAATTTAATGAAAAGATTTATACTGAAAGATTTGGGAGTAATTAAACGATGTATTGGAATAGTGATTGATTACTAGAAAGGAAATGTTATGAAGGTAAGTCAACAAAAATATATTGAATCATTGGCACGAAAATACAAACTAGAAAATGCAAAACTGTACAACACTCCTATGGAATCAAATTTTAAATTAGAAAAAACGGAATGTTGCGAGGAGAAAATAGAATATCGAAATTTGATTAATGAACTTTTGTATATAAGAGCTGGTACACGACCAGATATTACTTATAGTGTGAATTACTTAAGCAGATTTCAAAATTCTTATAATGAAACTTACTTTAAGTATGCAATGCGAATTCTAAAATATTTAGTTAAAACAAAATAAATAAAATTGATATTCAAATGTTATGAAAAAAGTGAAATTTTAGATTGCACGGCAGATTCAGATTATGCTGGAGATAATATTGATAGAAAATCGACAACAGGGTATATAATTAGATTGTTTAATAATGTAATTTATTGGAAAACACGTAAACATGGCTCAACTTTTGCGGAATACACAACATTATCTGAAGCAGTAACTGAAACATTGTTTATTATGAATTTGTTAAGTAAAATGTTTAATATTAGATTAGATAAGCCTATAAATATTTATGTAGATAATTCAAGCGCAGTTGCAATAGCTAACTTTGGAAACTTTACAAAGAATTCGAAGCATATCGAAGTGCAATATCATTATATTAATGAAAATTATGAGAATGGAAATATTGATATAATTAAAATTGAATCAGGGCCGTAGCCAGACTATGAATTTAGGGCAGGCTCCAGAAAATTTAAGGGAGATTAATAAAACAAATTTTCTCAAATTTTTATATATAAATATATATCTTCCTATATTATATAGTTGTATGAACAAAAAAGAGTTCTAGCCCACCCGCTCCCCCGCAGCTCCCCCCCCCCCCCGGCTCCCCACAGCTCCACCCTCAAATCACGTAGTTATTCGTTCATTTTTACGTGATTTTTAACCCCATTTTTTTAGGGTAAGCTC
>JAPYYV010008146.1:0-14407 GCA_030522625.1 Copidosoma aretas | reverse complement strand
CCACAGCTCGGGTATATGTTCAAGGTCCCGACGGTTCTCGTTTCCTAGTGCGGGCTTTAATTGATCAATGCTCACAAAGTTCGTTGATATCCAAATCATCATCCGAATTATTAAAGCTCAAGCGAAGGGCTATTGACACGTCAGTATCAGGTGTCGGTGGGCTCTACAATATCTAGATTCTTTGTTAAGGTAACTATCCAACCATACTTTCAGTCCACCTATATTTATAAGGTTAAGGCTTTAGTTGTGTCTAGGATCTCGTCGTATCAACCCCCTTTAGGTAGTAGCTCACTAGATTTAGCTATGTATAAGGATTTGAAATTAGCCAATCCTGTTTACTATACGTTTGATAATATCGATATGTTACTAGACGCTTCGGTACATGCTTCCCTAATTAAAGGTGAGGTTATCAAGGAAGATCCTGACCAACCTATAGCTTCTTTCTCAGAATTAGGTTTGTCAGGTCCTATCACTGTTTATCCTGGTAATAAACCACGTGAGTCACTCGTATTGATGAATACTGAGACAACCTGCTTAGAATATCTAGTTCAAAGATTTGGGGAAGTTAAGGAACCTTCTTTTCTCAAATTAAAGCTTACTCAGGATGAATTATCTTGCGAGGAATTCTTCTTGAATACTTACGCGCGTGATCATTCTGGTAGATTTGTAGTACATTCACCATTGAAGGATAATATTGAGAACTTGGAAGATCAGAAAGCCAAGTCCTATCAAACTGCACTGGTTATGTTCAAAAACTTAGAACGTAAGTTATCAAACAAAAACAAGCTTCTCCACGCATATAATCAGTTCATGACTGATTATTTGCACATCTTGAAATTTGCGAGGCTGCTGTTAAATCGACCAAGTATCACTTGAGACGAGTTATAGGAGAGCAGAGATTAACGTATGTTGAATATTCCACTTTGTTATGTCGAATAGAGGCTTGCCTCAATTAACGCCCTCTGTCTCCACTTTGTGATGATGCTTCTAGCTTAGAGGTTTTAACCCCAGCTAATTTTCTAATCCTCCGCTCGTCCTATTCAGTTCCTAAACCTGATATTACAGAAGAGAATATCTCCCCACTCCACCGGTGAAAATTAGTCACGCAAGCCATGCAAAGTTTTTGGAGAAGATGGTCTGCTGAATATCTTACCACTTTGCAGTCTTGACTAAAATTGTTGACTCCTCAACGCTCAGTCCAAGTTATAGATCTCGTTCTGATAAAGAGTGAGACCAATAGTCCTGGAAAATATCCATTAGAAAAAGTTTTAAGTGTGTATAAAGATTCTAAATCTTCGGTGACAGTAGCTCAACTTAGAACTGCAAGTTCGACTTAAGACAGACCTATTCACAAATTATTTTTATTAAGAACTGTATCCGAGCTTAAAGTGGGAAAGGTACTTGATTATGAAAGTTAAACTTGCTTCTCAGTTGATTAAGTTTTTTTTTTTTATCTCAAGTAGATATTAACCTTTGCTAAAAGCATATTATGACATTATTATAGGAATTTTTTCTGTTTATTTTTAATAAATTTGTGTAAGTTGTAAGCAAACCACATTTTATTTGGGACTATGTTCAACATCAGTATAAATTATACTGTTGTTGACTTTCATTATTAAACTTATAAATGTAATGATTTAATATTTGGCGCTCTAACCGCGACAAGCCAGGTATCATATACCGTACATTTAACCGATAGGCGCAACAGCCAATCATAGCGCTAGGCTCCATGCATTCATAATTTCTTATACGAGTGCATTCTGTGAGTGTTTGCTGGTAGATCACCCAATGGTTCCTTAAAGCACTCCCTTCAGATCTACTCTTCCTTTCGTAGCGGTGTAAATATCTTTCAATACAGTCAACTAAGTCAATCCTAAACAATGATAATAATGATGATGATATTAATGATTATGATAATAATCATTTTGATGATACCAATGTTTGTAAAGATGATGATAACAAAATAATGATAATGATGATGATAATGTTGGTGATAATAATTATGACCATAACGATTATGATTATGACAATGATAATGATGATGATTGTGATGATGGTGGTAATGATGATGATGACAATTATGATGATGATTATTACCATGATGATGTTGATGATTTGGATGATAATAGTTATAATGATGATGATGAATATGATACTAATATAAATGATGATATTTATGATGATAATATTAATGTTCATAATGATGATACTGTTTATAATATAAATCATAATGATAGTGAAAATTATTATTGTCCTGATGATATAAATGATTATAATGATTACAAATATAGTGATTTAAAGATAGTTACGATGATAATATCAATGTGAATCATGTTGATAATGCTGATGATGATAATGATGACGGTATTGAAGAGTAATACGATGATGATGTAAATGATGATAATGATACAAATGATTATGATCATAATGATTATATCAATGATGATGATGATCATGCTGGCGAAAATGATGCTAATGAACATAATTATATTGCTAATTGTAATAATGATGATAATGATGATAAGAATGATGATTGTAGCAATGATTACGATGATAATGCTCCTAAGAACGATGATTATGTTTATAATAATGGTGTTTTAGATGATGATAGTAATGAGGATTATGATGAAGAGTAAGTTAATGATGAAATCATGAAGATGATGATAGTGCAGTTGATAATGATAGTTATATTTATAATAATGATGATAATGATATTGATGAATATCATAAAAGTGATAATAATGATGATGTTGATGATAATAGTGATGATGATGATGATGCTACTGACAACGCTAATGCTAAAAAAACGATAACGTTACTTTTCGTGATAATAAGGACGATAATGATTATGATTATGTCGATAATGTTGATAATAATGATGATGGTGATGATAGTAATGATGATGATGATGATGATGATGATGCGGCTAACACTGATGATGATTAATATCATCATAATATTGATGATTCTGATGATAATGATTAGAATGATGATGATAAATATCGCAGAAATGATGATGATAATGTTGATGAAAATAGTAATCATGGTGATGGTATTAATCATACCGATAAGAATAGTAATGATGTTCATCATAATGACGATTCTAATTACAAGGATGATGATAATGATTATAATGGTGATAATGATCATAGTATCAATAATGATGATGATGTTGATGATGCTGATGAAGATGATGCATATAAAAATGATTTTAATACAGATTGTTATAATGATGATGATGATGATAATATTAATGATGATGATGATGCTTATGAGGATATTGTTGGCAATGATGACAATCATAATGATGATCATACTCGTGATGATTATAAACATAACAATGATGATTATTATTATTATTATTATGAAAATATTCATTTTAAAAATTATTATAGTTGTGATGATTATGATTATAGTGATGTAAAGTAAGATGATGATGACTATAACAATGATGATGTGGTTGACAATGATGATGATTAGGATAATGATGATAATAATGATGATGATAATAAATATCATAAAGATGATAATGATAATAATATAAAAGATAATAGTGATAATAATGATGATAATGATGATGATGCTAATAACAACGATGATGCTAATAAAAACGATTACGTTACTAATCGTGATAATGCAGACGATGATGATAATGATGATTCCGATCGTGTTGATGATAATGATGATGATAAAAGTAATGATGATCGGGGTGATAATGATAATAATGATTATTATTATTATGATATTGATGATTTTGATGATAACAATTACGGTGCTGATATAATAATAATGATGATAATTATTATTATTATTATATTAGTAATTTTGATGATTATTATTATGTTGATGATCATGATGATAATATGAATAATTATAATGATGTTGATGATGATAATAATAATGATTATAATATTAAAAAAGTAGTTGATGATGAAAAAGGATCTGAATGATGATAATGATAATAATTAAAATTATGATGAAACTAATCATAGTGATGATGAATATGATGATGATTATGATGATGATGGCAATGATGATAACTATGATGATAATGTTAATGATAACAGTGATGATGATCATGTTGATTATGATGATGATAATATTGATGATAATGATGATTATGATAAAGTATAAGATAATGATCACGATGGTATTGTTAATGATAATGATGTCTATCACGGATATGATGATGATGATAATGTTGATGAAAATAGTGATAATGATGATAATGATGATGATATAGACGATAATATTAATGATGATGATCATTATGACGATTTCTATTCTTAGGATACTGAGATTGATTATGATGATGACAATGAGAATGATAACGGTGATGATAATGTTTACGGTTACTATACAAAAAATGATAAAAATTGTGATGATTACGATGATGATAATGATGATGATGATTATGATGATGATTATGATAATGATTATAATCATAATCATGATAATGACATTAATGATGATAATTATAATAAATATGATGCTGACGATGATGTTCATTTTAATAATATTTATATATATGATGATAACGATAATAATGTTTATGATGATAATTATGATGATGATGATAATGATGATAATAGAAATGATGATTTTGACGATGATGATGATGATCATGAAGACAATATTGAACATTCTGATAATCGTAATGAGTATAATAATAATCATGATAAATATAATAGTTATGATCATGATGATGATTAATATAAAAATGACATTTATTGTACTGATGATAGTAATGATAATGATAATTATGATGATAATGATTATAATGGTAATGTTGATAATTACAACGATAATACTGATAAAAGTGATAACGTTACTCATCGTCATAGTGAAGATGATGATGTTTATCATAATGTAAATAATCGTGATGTTAAAAATGATGATTATGATGATGATGATAATGATATGACAATCATGATAATTCTGGTAGTTATGATAACGTCAGCAATAATATTGATAATAATAAATGGTGAATATAATAATCCTGACATAGATGACAACAAAATTGACTATTACAATAATGATGATGACGGTAACAGTAACGATAATGATGATGACAGTGATATTAATAGTGATTATAAGAACTTTTGCGATTGTTTATTTGATGATCATGATAAGTATTACAATAAAGACGATAATTATAATAGCAATAATGATTATAATGATAATAATGATAGTAATCATGATTATCATGATAATAATGATAGGTACGATAAGAATAATGATGATGATTATAATTATGATATTAAAGATGATAATGATCATGTTGATGATGATAATTATGTTTATTTTGACGTTGATGACGATAATGAACAAAGAATAATTTTTGCTTGTTTTTTTAGTTATAAAAAATCTAGAGATATTAAATCTTTATAAATGGAAAAACTCATTGGGAATATGATGTAAAATTATTTTAAATCACTTTGAAGGATTGAATTGGGCTCACTTTCTAATTGGACTACGCTTAAACCGACTCTTGACAATGCGGAGTCGTACGCTTTTTTTGTACATAAATTATTATTTTTTTTTTTACAGCTAGAACCTATCGGACTCATTGCTTATATCGGTAACAATGAGACAACTTTTTATGTTTAGACTAAGTAAGCAAAATTTTATCTGAAGCTGAAAAAAATTTATTTGAACATATAATTCCTAAAAAATTCCTGCCGTATTTTTGTCTGTAAATTTTTTAATTTTGTTCCTTAGAGATATAATACTTATAATTATTATGCATGCAAATTAAAATGTTTACTATACTATAAACCGTGATGAAAGGGCTAATTGTTTGGACTTTATAAGTGAGAGCGCTGTTTTTTTATTCAAAGGTAAATATTTTTTTATAAAATATTAAAGTGACAAAAGAATACATAGGAATGCTAGCTCAGAGATATATTCGATAAGTTGTTATAATATTAAGTTTTATATATCTGTATGCAGAAATTGTTGAAATATTGTTATCTTCTTGACATGGATATTTATTTTTGTCTATACTTATTTCACACATACGCGTGCGTCTCTAATCGTAGGTGCGTTAGAATAGTAGGTTGAGGCCTAGTCTCATAAAAAATTCAGCCCTGTTCAATCTTTAAAAATAATTCTAAACATTCATCTATCTTATTGTGAATGAGGATTCAAATTTATTGAGAATAAACATCTCTGGAATTCTTTTTATACAAAAAATACTAGCAATAATCATTTCTTGCTCTTTGTAGGAGTCCCTTTAGAAACTGTGCCTTAAAAAAAAAACTCATCCATAAACAAGATCATTTTTGTAATATATATTCTACGATAATGCTTATAACACTACGCTTAATTTAGCAATGAACCTTTCTTGTAATTCTTTTTACTGTGAAAAGTCTGCTTACCCAGAATATGCCTAGTTTGAGTGATCTTTTTAACTGAAATATTTTTTTCTTCTGAAATTTTTTTGGATCCATAAAAAAATATAACAATTCTCTCCTGCAGATAATTGAGAACAATGAACTTCTCAACTAAAAGCTAGTTTTATAGGCCAAATTGTATAATAAAATTTTACCATGTCCCTGCTGGGAACTCCCTGCTAGTTTCTTGAGGCAATGACATTTGAAAACAAACATAGTCGAATATGAAATAGGAGTGGTTGAGTTTTTTTAAATTATTATTTTATTAGAATTGCAGTATAAAATAAATTTAAACTAAAAATTTTCTAAAAAAGTCACTTAAAAAATAGAGACTTTTGATTCTGATTTTAATTCTAATTTTTAATTGTAACTTTTTTCTTTGAACAATCGTCGACAACTTAAACGATCTAAATTTTTTAAAATTATGTGTTCAAAAAAATGGGTTTAATTATTTGTCCCCAAACGATTAGAAACGATCAACAATTAAAGCTGGCTCTTTTGCACACTAAAAGATTCTAAACTTTAAATCGGTTAAGATATTTGCAATCACTAAAGAAACAAAATAAGCTTTAATATAAAAATCGAACAAACAACAAAAATTCTGTTATTTAAATGACATTTTAAATATTTGTGAGAATGAACATATGTAATAATACAGTTTTATTAAGATGATTTTTTTTTATGCATCAAGTATCCTCTTCCGTATGATACAACCTGTTGTCAAATCAAATCAGGAAGCTATAATTATTTATTGCAAATTAAAGCCACTCGTAGCGGATGAGGTTTTTTATTTTTTTAGTATTTAACACTTTAAATTGTATAAATAGTTTTCGTGTAAGTACAAATATTTGTCTTTTTTTTTTTGAATAAGAGTACTAGTCGTAATGTTCAAAAAACAGTTTACTTAAAACTTGATGAATAAACTTATCCCCAAGATGTTACATTTATGTTCTGCATTCATAACATTATATAACCTGTAAAATTTCCAATAAAATTCAGTAGGTGCGCTCTAAAATGTCAAGAAAAACATGACCTGCTTTCTCCATAGGTCCTAAAGTGGTTGGGAAAAGTCACTATTATGTCACGATTTCTGTGGAAGACAAGTAACTAGTCTACCATTTCTATTCTTTTAAGACCCTGGGATCCTTATGATGATGATAATGATAATGACGATGAAAAGAATGATAATAACAACAACGATGTTGATAAAAGTGATGAAGTTGCTCATTGTGATAATAATGATGACGATTCTTCTCATGACAATAATGATAAAGATGATAATACTAACAATGATAATAAGAATCATGATAATAATGATAGTGACGATGATATGATTGCAATGATACTAAGAATACAGTTGATAATAAATATGACAACGACGATGATAAAAATAATGGTGATGATAATGATGAAGGTTTAGATGACCAAAAGACTGACCATGATAGTGTAGATGACAATAATAATGACGATAATGATGATAACAATAATAATGATGATATTAATTATGACAGTAACGATGATACAATTGATGGCCATCATGATAGTTACGATAAGAACGATAAGAATAGCGGTACTAATAGTGATCATGATACTAATAATTTTTATGCAAGTGATGATGATAATGATAATGATGATGTCGATAATGACGATAATAATGATTGTTATGATTAAAATAATGATAATAAGAATAATGATAGTGATAATGATAAGGATAAAAATAATAATAACAATGATAATGATAATGATAATAATGTTCAAGATAATGTTAATGACATGATAAGGATGATAATAACAACGATGATGCTGATAAAAGGAATGAGGTTGCCTATCGTGATAATAATGCTGCTTATGCTTATCATGATTATAATGATGATAATTATATTAAAAATATTAATGATTTTGATAGTGACGATGATAAGATGACAATAATGATAATAATAGTGGTGATGATAATGATGCTAATAATAATGATAAGTATGATAATGATAAGGATAAAGATAAAAAAAGACTGACCATAATGATGATTATGTTGACAGTAACAATGACAAGAATGATGATAACAATAATTATAATAATGATATCAATGACTTTACCGAGGGTGCAATTGATGATCACGATGATACTTACGATAAAGACGATAATAATAGTGGCACTGATGGTGATGATGATAATTATAATGATTATAATGATAATTATGATGATAGTAATGATAATGATGATAAAGAGGGGTATTATGATTAAGATAATGATGATGAAAATAATAATGATGATGGTGATAATGAGATCCATGTTGATAATGACAATAATGACGTTAATAATGTTTGTAGTGATTATAATGATTACGATTATAATAATAATGGTAATGATGATAACGATAATAATAGTAAAGATTATGATTAGATTATTATAGATGATAAGAATAATGATAATATAGATTATAGAGGAAGTAATAATGATGATATTGATGATGACGTTGATAACGGTAAATATAATGATGATGATAATGAGGATAAGGACGATAATTTTGATAGTTTTGATGATAATGATGAAAATAATTATTATGATAATATTTATGAACGTAATACTCATCATATTGATTTCATGATCTTGAAAATTATGATAATACTGATGATTGTAATGATAATGATGATGACAATGTAAATTGTGATAATGATTAAGATAACGATGACGATGACAACGTTAATGACCAGGCGATAATAATGATGATATTTATAATAATTATGATGACTACGTCGATGGCGATTATTGTGATTATAATTACAAGGACAACGACTATGATGATGATGATGTGAGTGAATATGATACGGATGAAGATTATAATTATGACTACATCGATGACCATAATAATAAGATGATGATGATGATGATAAAAATCACTATGATGGGGATGAAAATTATTCTTATGATGAAGAGGATGATGATAATCAAGATGATAATGATAATATTAATAATGCTGACGATGATTTATATCATGTTGATGATCAAAATGATGATGACGATGATAAAGATTGTAAAAATTATGATAGTAGGGATTCTTAGTTATTTAATTTTGACAATAATTATGTTAAAAAAAATGTTAAAATTAATAATAATAATAATAATAATTAGTATAATGATAATGACAACAATAATGACGATAATGATGATGGTAATGATATTAATGTTGATAAAGATGACACCTAACTGACCATAATAATAATAATGACAATGACGGTAACAATGACGATAATAATGGTTGTGATGATTATTATGACGATGCTAAGAATTATGATGGTAATCATGATAACGATGATAATAATAATAATGATAAAAATGATAATGATAAAGATTATGACATCAAAGGTGACAGTAATGATAATGATGACGACAACAACGATTACGATTTTAACAATAATCGTAATGACAATAACAATGACTATGACAATGATGATAATGATGATGCTTTCGATATTGATGATAAATACGTAGGTAGCAATAATAATGATAATATTAACAGTGACAATGACAATGATACTAGTTATGTTAAGAGTTATAATATTATTAGTGATGATAATGTTGTTAGGGACAATGATGATGATACTAATAATGAAAAATACATTGATAGTGACAGTGACATAGATAAGAATAAATTTAATTATGGCACTGATGGTGACAATGATGATGATGATAATGATTATAAAGATCAAGGTGATGAAAAAAATGAAATTACTAATGCTGAGTAGACAATCATAAAGATGATTGTCGTATGATAATAATGACAATAATGATATAGATGATGCTAATGACGATAATGACAATTCTCATTATGATGGTCATAAGAATAATGATGGTAATAAAGATGATAATGTTGATGATGATGATGACGACTATGATGATTATGACGTTAACGATGAATATTACTATGATCATGATAGCAATAATATCGACGATGATGATGATAATAGTTATAAAGATAATAAGAAGATAAAGATTATGATGATGATAATCAAAATTATGATGATGATGATGATATAGATGATGATGATGATGAGATGGCAATGATGGTGATAATGAAATGACAGTGATGATTATGATGATGATGATGATGATGATGATGCTGAGATAACGATCATGATTATGATTATGATAATGATGCTGATAATGAGGATGATGATGATGAGGCTGACATTAATAACGATAATAATTATGACGATGATCATTAAAATAATCACGACGTTCATCATGTTGATGATGATGGCGATGATGCTGATGATGATGATGATGATCACATCGGTGATAATGATGATACTGTCGATAATGACGATAATCTTAACAAGAAAAATGACGATGATAATGATGATGACGATAACAATGATGATAATGATAATGACATTTATGTTAATAATGGTAATCTTTACACAATAATGATGCTGGTGGTAATAATGATCGTAAGGATCAATACAACGATGATAATGATGCTGATCTAAATAGTAATGATAATGCTAATGATCGTGCAGAAGATGATGATGATAACAATAATTATGGCAATGATGTCAACTATGATGGCAATGATGCCGATGAATACAACAATAAATATGTAGATGTTGATGATAAGAATGGTGATGTTCAGTATCACGGGTATAATGGTTATTATAATAATGATGTTACTGATGATGTCGGAGATAATTATCAGAAACATATGGTTTATAAATTTCGAAACTTCTACTTGGATGTTACGTGTGTAAATAATATTTATTTGAGAATGTTTTTTTTTTGATCGTACATATCTACATGTCACAGAGGTTGATAAGGTTGTCGCTACTCTAGTCTTGTACAGGGATAGATATCTGTGTAATGTCAATGCTATGTGATTAATGTTTTTTACTTGACTGATCGATATGATGTAACTAGCAAAAAAGTCCCTTCTTTGCCAATCAATTTTGTGAAATCTCCTTTTAACTATGAAAGAGACGAAACTGCCTTCTGTGCTGCAGTTGTTCTGGAACCTATCATCACTGACCTTGGTAGTAGTCATCTGTCCAAGTCCTATGGCCCTCTGGATGCTTACTTACATGATTTACTGGCAAAGCTTATCGTTTTCTTTTACGGTCCTATCAGTGAGACAACGGTTTTCTATTTTTATTCCTAATAAAATTCATACACAAATTTAAATATTCTATAATAGTTCCTTAGACGCCAAAGAGAATGTAAAAAATTTGTATACCCTGATGTCTTCTCTTTTGAATCTTTTGATGTAGCGTTCTTGCATACCAACCTTCTTATAACACTTTTAAAAGTTGTATTAAATAAGAAGAATATAAACAGTCTCATAAATCTTGTGAGCCTAGACAAAACTGAATTCTTAGATAGCATCGATTTTTAATTAATTCTAACTATTTTTCTTCATCACATATGGGCTGTCTTCTAATACTACTCCATATTAAAATAGTCTTTCATGGTTTGCAGATATCATTTTAGATTTTTTAGAAACATTAATTTTGACTGATTTTAATGAAACGGTATTACTGTATGCACGATATGAAAATAACTGTTTGTTGGTAATTTAAACAATAATAATAAATAATGTCCTAATCCTATTAAATGGTAATGATACCTCTGTAAAATTGACGGTCGAAAGAGAGGTCAATAATTTCATTTCATTTCTGTCTATTTCTATAACGCGTATTTCGAAGTCCATAAGCATTTTAGATGTATATAAAAAACCCTTAGCTTCTAGTGGATGTAATAACTTTTTTTCACATAATCCAGTATTTTTGTAGAATACTTTTGTCTTTTTCTTGACAGACAACGTTTTTAAATTAGTAGACCCGTCCTTTACATACAAAATATTGCTGCAGCTCGTAAGATTCTTGTTGCAAATGCATATCCTGTTTATTATTTTATTAGATGTATAAAAGCAAGTATAAGCTTTCTCAATATACTTCTAAAGATATTTTAAGGACTACACTGCTTGAACGCCCATAAGTGCAGCGTGGGTTGTTTCTTCCGTCCTTCAGGTGAATAAACCTCGCGCATAAATGTGTTCTCAGTTGCTCCTAATTTCTAGCCTTTTAAAAGCTCTATCCACAGGGCTCTGTCTAAGTACAACATGAAAGTTGCTTTTTTCGCTTCACGGCAAATTGAAATCCTACATTCTGTTGAGAAATAAGAAAACGGATAAAGTGAAATAAAATTGTATTGTCTATATGATTTTATGTAAATGTGGTTGCAGTACATCGGTCAAAGTGAAAGACACATGACGGTGCGCTTTTGCGATCGTACACGATGTATTATATGCAAGGATGACAGGTCGGTGTTATATGCTCATACCTTTTTCTGTGTGCAAGTTTTTGAATGTTAGGGAGCGGCGGTTATTGATCAGAAACGTAATACATACAAACGAAAATTTTCTAAAATAGTTTTTATTACCTTGCTAAATAATAACATAAACTGACAGTTCGATAAAAAAATCTTGACAATGTATACAAGAATCCTTTTTCATCGAATCAGAAACCAATTCAAAATTAAATGCATCTAATTTTAGCTGAGTTTGGTATAAGTTTTATACTTATAACACTCTAGTCTATGTGTTATTTTGCTATCCGTAGTGATATTAAGCACCCTCGTAATTGCACCAATTTTTTGGAGCTGCTGCCTGCTAGAAAAAGTCTTAGTGTGTGTATTCGTTGCACTACTATCCTGATACTGTGCGTATATACCAGTCAATTTTTATGGCCTAAAAGGCTTTTTGGTTCTATGTTTTTATTTTGACTTTCATGTTTTTTATGATATATAGAGTTTTTGCTGTAATGCGTATGTTGTAAGCAACGCCGTCGTTATCCATTTTTACCTAAATATGATTGCGACTACTAATAATGAACTGTTCTATTTTTGTGGTGTTCATATAGATAGATTTATTCCGTTGAAAGTGTTATGGCGAGATATTGATTGACGTACATATACTTCAAAAGAAAAGTCATGCTCTTATTACCTAGTATCTCGTAAACATCAAACATTCATATTCATGATGGGGTTGCAAGTATAAAAAAATGATGTTATTTGTATAAAGTTTATAATAATGAGAATAACGTCAACTATAATAGCAAAAATAACACATACCACAACAAAAAATGTAGACATAATGATGATCATGATAATAATGATGATAATAATGATAACGATTAAAATAATAATAATTATCATAATGACCATAATAATCATTTTTTTGAGGCTTCAAATGATAGCAATACAAATAACAGTATGGATGATGATGATATTGCCGATGATAATAATAACACTTATGTTGATGATGATGCTAGTGCTAATGCTGATGATGACACTAATGATAATGAGGACAATGATAACGATGATGATAATCATAATAATAATTATGATATTAATGATAATGATGATGATAATGATAATGTCAATGATGATAATGACGATGATGATGACGATGATGATGAGGATGATGATTATGATGCTGATGATGACGATGATAATGGTATTAATGATGATTATCATTATAATGATGAATATGATAATTATGATCATGATGATGTCAATGATGATAATGATAATAATAAGACAAATATTTATATCGGTCTTACAGTCACATTAATATATAAACATTAATATTATTTTTAACTTGACGTATGTGTGTGTGTAATTTTTAAAATTACACCCACACATGCATACGCGCTGCTCCATACCAAGCATGTTCAACGCTTGTTGAAATGCGTACTTGGCGGCTTCACTTTAGAAGCTCGGAGCCAAAGGGAAAAAGGAAAGGAATCAAAGGGAAGGAGAAGATTCGTTTTGTCCCAGATCGCCAACTTGGACTCTTCAGCGTGGCTTGTTAGCGATCTGCGCCACAGACGAACACGAGAGATCAACTAAAACTAGCACTGATTCGCTTCACATTATTTTGCGATGGCGAGAATGACATAGCTGGTCTGTAGGATTAAATGGAAATCAAGGAGAACTGGCATATTACCGAAGCCAGCATCATG
>JAPYYV010008145.1:0-13337 GCA_030522625.1 Copidosoma aretas | reverse complement strand
ACATATTGTCGACGGTGGCTTTCTCATGAATGTCGTGCAGTGGCAACGGAATGATAGTGTTAGCGAAATTATCGATAAATATGTTAAGTATGTTGATGCCCACTTCACTCAGAATAGTATTATAATTTTCGATGGCTATGGGGATAGTGTAGGCACGAAGTCTGCGGAACGTTTGCATCGTAAAGGTTTTATAGCAGGCCGAAAATTTAAAATCGACCAAAATAACATAGAGCTGTTACACGCAGAACATACAGAGATGCATTCATGAGAACCTATTCGGTAATACGATTTATTGCACGGTGCGCAGAAATATTTTGACGTTACTGCTAATAAATTTTTAATTTATTTATAGTGGATTATATCATCATGATACATAATATTTATAAATAAATAGCAATTACTCGCTGTGTCATCTGTACCGTCGTAAGCTAAAGGTGTATCGTAGCCGAACGATTCATAATCGTATATCCTAACACATATGTTACGCTGTGCGACTAACGGTCCATACCCTTGTTCATTATTTATATCGATTTCACAATCTTGCATTAGTTTAACAGCTGCTGGTTTTTGTTCTTTTTCTGTTTTTATTTTTTTCCACTTTTTCGTCCAATCAGAAGAGCTATTTTTCCCTACCCAAACCTTACCACATGCAAGTGCCATAGCTAAGCAAAGATTTTTTCTATTATTTATAATTAGAAGCCCATTTATATGTAACTTATCCCCCGTATCTTCTGATGCACCTCATTCTTGAGGAATTTTTACATATGTCACTTTAATGCTTGAAGTTTTTGGCGACATCAATAATCCGTTTACTTTGGTCGATTTTTTCACACACAGACCAAATATCTTCAAAAGTTAATGTATTAATTAACTTATAATATAACCAAACGGCCCCCTCGGTTAATGCGTCCAAATATAAATCTACCCCAACCATATAATTATTACTCCTACATTCTTGTTTAATTACTGCAACTAACTTGCGAAACGCATGTTTGACCCATTCCAAAACATCAGTATCATCCGTAGGTTGAAAAACTTTGAATTTTATAGCGTGACACGTCATCTTAAATGTTTTAACAAATTCTTTTCTATCGTTCTCTATATCAATATATTTTCTACCTGAAGCTAGTGGTGGTTCTTCATTGGTCTGCATGCTCATATCGACACTACGACAAATCTCTCCCCCGCGCTGTTGCAGCTGCTGCTGATTTTCGCTGACTCTTGCATCAACGCTATTCGAAAGCTCTCCGGTGCGTTCTTGCTGCTGCTTATTCGCGAATGAATTTTCACTTTTCGAAGCAGTATCTATAAATTATTATTGATATTAAAATTAAAATTTCGAATAATAGCTTAATATGTGTGCATAAAATTTATGAATTACCTGCAGAAATGTTTTTTTGCGTGCTAGCAAAACTTTCCGCACCCGATGGTATTGGCAAGGTTCCCTTACCTCTTTCTCTTTCTGACTCCGTCTGCACGCACACATCAATACCAATAGTATTCTGTTGACGCGTCTTCGTAGCAGTCTCAGAATACCTGTCTGCAAATACGATAAATAAATATTAAAACAATTTTGTAAATTATTTCGAACATTAAACATTATGCAAAAAGGTAAGTATATGAAATTGCTTTGATACTTTTAAAAGTTTTTTGTTTCTTATTGAAACTATGCAACCCTAATGATCCAGGAACCGGATTTTCCAAGTCGTTCTCGGGTTTTCTTTTAATTACATGCTTGACGATAGAAAGATTTTCAAAATGACCGTCAAAATCTATTTCAACACCCATCTCCTTTGCAACTATAATGGAAAATTTGCATGCTTCATAACATTTGTTTCTGACGTAAAAAATTTAAAAATAATGTTTATTACTTACTCAAATCATCATATGCGCTGTACACGCCCCTGAGGGCTTTGTTGCATCTTGCATCATTTGGCAAGCACTTGTACTACCGATTGCAACGCGATGGAGCTTTCTCCTAAAGGCGTCGGGTATAATGTAGCCACGTGTACGTACCCCAAGTAATCGTTGAATATTACTTGTAATACATCAACAAGTTCATTCATTGAGTATTGAGGTAGCACCTCGTTGAACCATTCGTCCGTATACACTATCCAAGCCTTCTCCGACACAATCTTCGCATGCCACGCACACGAACGTACAGCTTCAAACAAATCGTGGATAATCGACGATTTCATTGTTCTTCATATTCAGGGTAAGATGACAAGAAAAAAGAAAATACACACTCAAAAACTTCTCAAAGCACGATAAAATAGCACGAAAAAGAAAATGAAAAGCTGATTCAGTGAAGAGCAAAAGTTGATTCTACAGAGGGCAAGAAGGTACTGATTTTCCTCCAAGTTTTCTTCTTTTCCCCAGCTATTCTTGGTCTCCCACTTTTCGGTCAAAATTCCGCTGATACAGATAGTTAGAAAATGCGTGCATAAATAGATAGAGACACATACACTGTTGTTGTCATGACTCTAGCATCGTAGTGTACGATAGTTTTATTGCACCTAAGGAAAATTTGCATACTCCGACTGCAGAGGTAGTGAGAAAGGATGGAAAATTCGCACATCCTGTGACAGTTATTGAGTCATACGTGCCTAACTAGAAGGTCTGCATGCCTACGATTGCAGTGCACCACAGTTCTATTACATCTAAGGGGAATTCGCATACTCCGACTGCAGAGGTTGCGAAAAAGGAAGGAAAATTTCCACATTCGTTACTGAGTCATACGGGCCTTACTAGAAGGTATATGCGTACGTTTAATCATGTTTGTCAAATATTTTGAAGCGTTCTTCAAAGTAAAAGGGTTTAAACGCGTTTGAACTTGTTTAGTTTTTCATCGTACATCATCTCTAGGACATCCTTTTCTATCATATACAAGCAAAAATTTAAGGAACGGATAAACATGTGTATATAATATATTTTTTCTTAATCAAGAGTATCAGCTCTCTCTACACAAAATTAGTTGTTTGGATGCTGTAGACCGCGACGGTTGCTTGCATCTTGAGATCAAAAATTTTGTCTGTAGAATAAAATTCTGTGAGTTTGTGCTGTTGACGCTTGCTGTTTCGAGATTTTTCCGCTAGTGATTTAAATTTACGCGCTACACAATTCTTCGAAATGGCTCTTCTCGGTTCGAGATGGGGAAAACGTTCTTTGACGCATGATTCTGATGGAGCAAAATTGAATTTGAAAAACTTTATAGAGTATAAAAAAGATAGTGATAGTGCTATAATATCTTGTACAAGTGTATTAACATATGCATACCCGATCAACAAATCGTCTACAAAAAAGATCGCTTTACTACAATGTCAATCGCCACGGTTTCGAGCCTTCAGTGCAGATTGCGATATCCTAGTTCGAAGAAGGAGTATTTCTAAACGCTCATGTATGGAGTGAATAAAAAAATCATTTTGCTACAATGAATAATTATTTTGACAACATTGACATCGGCGAAATCGATCGAGGGCAAGTGGGCAATATCGATTTGATATTCACATCATCGTACGGCATGAGATCTATTGTGTTCGTAAGAAACTCCAGCAGTATCCCGCAGAATTATTACAATAAAATGAGGAAATCTAATGGTTTAACAATTGTCATCCAAAAGTCTACCTTTTTGGGGCTGGTGCAAGCGGTTGCATGTGTGGACGAAAGACTTCGCCGTGTTGAGTCCCAGGTCACATTAGTTGATAAGTGCAAGAATTTTATCGTAGACAAGTTAACTATTTTATATTAAAAGTCTAGTCTTGCAAATAAAGTCGATGTATCTATCTTGGAAAAGCTGATCGCTGAAAATTTATCATCTATACGAAAAAACGTCAAAGAAAATCTTCGATCTGTAATTGACAGTCATTTTTCGGAAATCGAATTTAATGTTGTATTCTAAGAGTTAGTTAGTTTTTGTCTGGACATATTTGTACATGAAATGCATTTAAAATTGTAATATATAGAAGTATACTTAGGTTTTTAATTAATGTATCAAATATACTTTCCGTCTCATTATTTACCCTCTCTGAAATCCTCTCCTTACTCCTGCACAAAATTTGAAAAGTCCCCGCCAGACCTCGGTCGGTAAGCCGACCCTTGCAGGTCGGTAACCTCGCGCGCATATCTGGGGTCAGTAATCGGCAACGCACATATTATTAAATCTCGCACCCGAATTTCCCGGGGATCTGCCGGGGCTCTCTCCCCCCACTCTCTCGCCGCACTTTCGGACCCCAGCCACCGGCGATACGGCATATATATAGTGTCTGGGAAAAAACCTGCTCTCCGACGACCACGCCCCCGGCGCCAGCCGTATGACATATATATATGAGAGTGTCTGGAAAAAACCTCCCATAACTACTCACGTTCCTTAGAAAAAAAAGTCGATGAACGTCAGCTAATTCTTAATCATGCGATGATTCTTTTATATTCGATGTCAGCACTATTTTTGTACCGCGTTGCGGCGGATACAATACATTTTTTTAGAAATATGACATCAGCACATTATTTTACAAAACCTTTAACCTTGAACAATAAGAAAAAATGAAACAGCGTTTTTAGGGTAGATGCTCGCATGACTTTAAGCACAAAACTGCCATAGTTGAGGAACGAACTTTCTGGAAAGTCATCCTCATCAATCCTACAAGCTGATTGGTCACTAAAGTCATCTGAGCTCCAATCCTAGCTGTAACGGCTGCATCAGCGGCAGTGGTAGCGGTAAAAAGAGCTCTAATTTAGCTTGAATCACCTTTGCGCTATCGGTAGCTCTCCAAAAACGCAGGCAGACTCGCGAGCGGCGTGCTGCGGGGGCTTACCACAGTCGATCAGCTTTTCGACAGACTACAGTAAGTATTATGGATACGCGATGGAATCATCCCATGTCCGTTTACCGACTGGTTACGGCAAGACCGTGTTCGTCAAACGATTTTGGCGACATGTTGACCGCATGAATGACACTTGTTTTGAGTAAATCATTCTTTGTTACGGTGAGTGGCAGTCCAGTTATCAGGATCTCGGAAAGAATATCAAATTTGGGGAAGGATAACCCTAGAGTACTCATTGGGCTGGAGATTGGATACCAAAGCTTGTCATCATTGACGATTTGATGCGTGAATCATCTGGTGGTGGAGCTATCGTCCATATATTTATCAAAGGCAGCCATCACAACAATCTGAACGTAATCTTTGTTACGCAAAATACGCAAAACATATTTGTTCAAGGTAATGGTTAGCGCGATACATCGCTTAACTTTTAGAACAGTGTTATTTTTAGAATTTTCATGGGACAAGTCCTGAAAATCCTTGATTTATTCAAGAGTCTTATAGCGACGCTACTTCACAATCGTCTGTCTATCTTTTCTTTGATCTCAAGCAAAGAATGCCGGATAATGGTCGATCTTGTTTGTGTATTTTTCCAGACGACTGGTATTAGTATGTTTATGCAGCGAAAAAACACATGGAAGGAAGGGACATGGCGAACCGAGTTCCTATCGTAACGTTGTGATCGCGTAAAATTTACGTTCTCTATTCAGTCGAAAGCACACGGCCATTTTGAGAGCTCTGTGTCATCGCAATGAGGAACAACAAAGGGAGTTGTTACGCAAAGCTAATGCCGCTCTGATCTGGTACATTTGCAAGTGTGCATCGAATACTCTCGAAGGAAGCGTACCACTTACCCCAACGTAAAAAAAAACGTTTATGTAAACACTCCAAAGTTCTTAGAAAACCCGCCGACAAAAAAATTCATCCGACGTCGAAGAAAAAAATTATACAACGGGGTGGAAGCCTCTTACCTGATTTATTGGTTCCCTTTCTGGGAACGGTGCTTTCGCTCGTGTAACAAAAAAAATGAAGCACACGAAACAAATGATTTTTTTTCCCCAAGAGGATGTAAAACGTTTGCAAAGTGCGTGTCTAAACGATAGTCTAAAATCTGTGCGAACACTGGGTAATACGACGAGTTGACTCAGCGTGGAAATGAATGACATCTAAATTTACCGAATGGTAACGAGCGAGAAAAGTGGAAGAAATACCAAGAAGTTTTGCAACGATTTTTACACCTTAAGTAAAAAGATAACAAAAGAAAGAGTCACATTGATACAAATCTAGAAAACGTCGACGTACACACATCATAAGATAGCGAAGTGTCCGATGACGAGGATAAAAAAAAACGTGAAGAAGAGGAGCGTTAGCATGCCAAAGGTATCGAAATCGTATCCAAAAAGTTTTGTATAAAGACTGCAGTGATACTACGACACTTGCGTACTACCAGTAATGTCGAGTCAACGGATAAAAATGGAGTGATTATAGGTGGCGTTTGTATACCACAGTCGAACATTGTCTACCTTGTAGATGATCTCTTGAGGGACTGAAAAAAAATGCGCCCCAGAGAAGCATGATCAGTTTGCCAAAGCACTTCGAATCGCAAACATCCCGAAAGAGTGTGTTGGAAACGAGCGAGTATTAAGGTTACTGATCGACGACAACGACGACAGAGGTAATGATTCAAGAACTGTGAAATTGCCAAGTAAAAGTTTAAGATCTCGTCCAAGCAGTGTAAGTGCTGTTTTGGAAACTGGACCAACAAAGTCATTGAAAAACAAAAATAAAAAGAGAGTCGCACCTTCGGCACATCAAGTTAAATCATGGTGTCGGTTGAGCCGTATAATAATAGGAACGAAAAAGAACTAAAGCTAAAGGAAAATGAAAAAAATAGCGCTGTCGACGCCATAACTGATTTACTACCATTTGAGATGCGTGTACCTAAACACACATTTTGTGGCCCAAGAGCAAAACTAGCGGGGCGCATTGGACACGGAGACCTGGGAGTCAACCCTTTGGATATAGCTTGTCGTCAGCACAATCAGTACAATCTTGCCTATGCTACGGAAAAGAAGGGTGACCATTAAAAATATGATCGTGTATTAGCTGAATTTACTTTTCCTCGCATGCTTGCTAGAGAAACACCATCAGACAAGCGAACAGTCGCTTTATGGACTGCGTGCTGTACGTGTAGCAAAATTATGTTTAAAGAGTTTTTTTCGCGCATCACGAGTGCTGTCGGATCTAAATCTACCAAGCAAAAGACTGTTAACGAAAAATAAAGGAAAAAAAGAATAATGCATGATACTTTGCAAAAACTACACTATAAAGTGGCGTGATCCACTGCATATGCGGGTGGAAATAAACTTGCAAATGCTGTGAAAATGAAGTTTCTGTGATCAAACGTTTTAGAGTGGCTTGAGGGTCAAGATGCGTACAATGTACATGGACCTATAAGACATCATTTTCCCAGAAGAAGTTACAATATATGCAATTTTGACGAAGTGTGGGAAGCTGAATTAACGGACTTGAGATATTTAATAACTTACAACGACGGCTGTGCCTACGTTCTCGTTGTCATTGATGACGCCAGTAAATACGCTTGGGCAGAACCGATGAGGGAGAAAACGTCAAAAAACCTTTACAAAACATATTAAAATATCTTGTCGATAAGCAATGATCGCAAACCATTGTGTATACAGAAGGATAAACGTAAAGAATGTGTAAGACGCGAAATGTAGATAACGTTAATAGACAATGTGATTGAATATCAAGTGGCTCATAGTCCACAGACAAAAGCTGCTATAGCCGAACGCTTCATAAGAACTATAAAGAACCAAATAAGGTGATACTTTTCACACAAAAATGACCATCGTTTCGTATATGTTCTTCCGTAAATCATCGAGGCATACAATCGCACGAAGCACTCGTCGACAAAGATGGCACCGGTTGACGTAATTTTGCACTATATTGCGCAAGCGCGTAAAAACATAAAGCAACGTATATCCGACATATCAAAAACAGTCCAAAGTACAGAGTTGGGGATTTAGTTCGTATTTGTAAAGCAACAAGTGTCTTCTCCGAAGGTTACAAGAGTGGCTGGACTTTTGAGTTGTTTAAAATTTTCCGTGTCTCTTGCACGTGCGTAATAATTAGAAGAAAAGCATCTTGAAGGTGGATAAGATATTGAAAAGTCCTGGTAAAGGGCGATCCAAAGAATATTTTTTTTTAGTTAGAAGAGATATCCCGGAAAGCTCAATTCCTGGGTAAAGGCTGATTATTTGAAAAATATACAATAAAGGAGGAATTTTACGTTGTTTTTCTTAGCAACAATAGTATGCAGTGTTACCCTGATCATACTACTACCCATTACGTGACTAGATAACCACATCGAATTTACCTGCACGGTCAATGGATCGTTGGAATAACAGGGATTGAAATAACACTGACATTTCAATATGTAGTAAAAAGAAAACGAGAGAGAGGTCATGGTAGGAACCATATCACTACCACATACAACCATAGAAGCTCAAAGAAGAAGAAGAAGAAGAAGAGATCATCTTTTGTGTTGACTCTTATATTCGTCCCAATTTGTACAAAAATATCAAAGAGAGAATTCAAAAAAAAAAAATAGTTATTAATATTATCCAAAAAATTACATAAAATCTTCGGATTTGAAAGTACCACAATTATTTTTGTTGGAAACAACGAATTTAAATTGTTTCGTCCAGCTAATCTTGACAACGCTCTACCGTCCATGCTCAAAGTTTACAGTGGGATTCGTGAACCACACATCGTAGGAGACGTTTGATCGCATTTCTTTCAAGTCGTGTTGTTGGACATTCGAGGTTACGCGTGCGGTAACATCAAAAATAAAATTTACCTACCTCCTATGTATATGCCGCTGTCGCTTAACTCGTTTCATGCCATCAAAATCTACATTAGGGACCAAATTGATGGACTTATACAATTTGGCTTTGAA
This sequence comes from Copidosoma aretas, assembly GCA_030522625.1. Lineage (NCBI taxonomy): Eukaryota > Metazoa > Arthropoda > Insecta > Hymenoptera > Encyrtidae > Copidosoma > Copidosoma aretas. The sequence continues at coordinate 4,538 of JAPYYV010008145.1, read as the reverse complement.
ACGCTGATGGTTGCACTTCAGATTAACGAGTCGATCGAAAATAATGGACCTCTACGACGACTATTTTCTGGTGATATGCTAAAGAGAAAAGCCAAGGAAAAATTGGATAAACTTATGGAAGGTTTCAGTTATAAAAGCGATAATTGCAAAACAGTTGCAACCACACGGTTGCTCTCCACGGTCAGCGTGGTCGTCGTAAGACCAAAAGTAAAATGAAAAAGGTGAACATAGTATGCAGTCATAGCAAAAAGAAAACTAAGGCAAAGACGAGTGTTACATCACAGAAGAACGAGTAGTAGAAGAAGAAGGGGGAATAGAAAGGAGCTGCTAGAGACATTTTTAATAGTTAGTAAACAAAAATAGCCTTTTTGCCCAGCCATTCGTATTAGTGTTTAAAGTCCCACCGTTTTTTTGTTTGATATCCCACCGACGCAGACAACCATAGAAAGACTGCATTGGGTACAGTACAAGCCGATATCATCGCTTACGGACGATTCACCTATCGAATTCGTCGTACTAGGTAAAAGCGAAGAATATATTGATCTTGCTCATACAATGCTCAGTCTCCGTGTCAAATTACGTGTCAATGAAGATGATGATCCAAGTGCTGATACATTGGCTAATGTCACAAAAGCAGGGCTAATAAATAATTTTATGCATTTGCTGTGCAGTCGAGTCAATGTATTTTTTGATCGGAAATCTGTATCACGGCCCAACAACGTGTACGCGTATATAGCGTACCTATAAAAATTATTGAATTATGGACCTGCTGCAAAAACATCCAGCATAACAAGCGCATTGTGGAGTGACGAGACAGTGACAAAGATGGACGACGTGGTGGATGTCAACGTGAAACTAGCAAAGCGACGCGCACAATTACTAGCGAAGAAACCGATCTATCTCATTGGTCATCTTCATTGTGACGTATATATCAGGAAAAATTACTCATCAATGGTATTGAGGTGAGAATGCGTTAAGTAAGATCTTGCAACGCGTTTTGCCTCATAGATACGTCACATTTAGTTTCTGTGCGTATAGAGAACGCTAATATTTTAGCAAGACGCGTTTAAATCAGTATATCTGTTTCACTTGCCCATGCTAAAGCACTGACAAAAAGTACGGTAAAATAGTCTCTTACACGGGTCAAGATTAAAGCTGTGATAATGTGCAGTGGTATTTACGGTATGCCTTTGGATGCTATTATTTTTGGACAGTTACCAGAATGTATTATTATCAGTTTTGTAAAAAATCAAGCCTACAATACTGATCGTACGATAAATCTGTTCAATTTTTATCATTTCCACATCGATTTCCTCTGCTGGTAACTTTACAGTGTTAAAGTTCCTTCAAACCATTGCAACCGGACTTTAACACTAATAATTTGTACATTGATGCTTACTATACCTTGTTTTCCGGCACTGATGCTCACTTTCTTAACAAAGGAAACCACATTGATTGTGAATCTTATCCAAACGGTTACTGTCTATTTGTTTTCGATTTAACACTTGGTATGTCGGCCAACGAATGTTGCCATTGGAATCTGATCAGATACGGTAGCATTAGATTGAACGGTCGGTTTGCCGAAGCTCTGACCACGACAATAAACTGTACTGCGTATGCCGAGTATAAACATATTCTCGAAATTGATGCATCACGTCGAATCATTCTTGACTTGAGTAATTAGATGGCGCTATCAAGTATACATGCTTATATACAAACGGCTCTCTTTTTGCGCATCACTCTCTTGGTTTACTTTCTGTTGGTACAATTGAACAAACAGATTGGATTTTGTCGTAGACATTCTGTATAGGATGGAAAGAACAAAGAAAAGAGAAAGAGAGAAACTTATTTTAAATATTCATATGTATTGTTTACACATCATGTAATTATGCTGTGCCTGCGAATGTTATTTCGAAAGCCGCATGCACGGCTTTCGTTTGGAATGTCCGAGGCTGCTATTTTTTTCCTGATCTGAAATAAAAGAAGCACCGTGGCAAAGGGGGTACTCGCTTACTTGCAGGCAACAGGCTATAGTGGCGCAGTCAATTGCAAATATTTGTATAGCGAGTAACGTTACTAAGCAAATCAATAAGACGACAGCGTTCTTAAGAAGAAGCGGCTCTCTCGTCACTTTTTCTGAGGACTCGTGCAGTCAACCTGATCTCTGGTTTTTATCATTTATCTCTTTAATTTTGTTTCCTTTTTTGTTATTTAATAAAGTTTTAAAAGTCATAAGATTGCACACGTATATTTCCTCGGTATGGACGTGACATTTTTTGGCGCTCGACGTTTGGGCATCTCATGAAAAATCCTACAGGCATGCAATTTTGTGTAAAATGAAGAGAAGCCACCAAAATGCTGAGGGCTTTTCATCATCAAGCAAAATACCACGGATCAAGATCATTCAGGCTGATGAGGCCGACAACGCTGACGAGTATGACGAGGCTGGGCAGGACGAGGAACTGGCTGACGATTTCGAGATTGAAGCAGAAATAGCCAACCAGTATATGTTGAATGACATTGAGGAGTTTCCCAAGGTAAAAGCAGAGGAGTGAATTCAGGATATGCAGCAGATGGCTCCTCCTTCAAGAACCACAGCAACAAAAGGACGCACTGCGACTTTAACTCTAGCGGCAGCGCGGAAGCGCGTGCCACCTCCATCGACCGAGATATCTGGAGCTTATTCCACGGCAGCGCGACGACGCGAATAATTACCGTGGAATTGATTAAGTTACACCAAAACAATCAGATTCTAATTCTCGAAACTCTCACACTAACAAGAGGGTAGTTTTGAATGTCAATGTCGAAGAGAACGCAAGTATGAGTCGTAATCTCAAACAAAATATTTTCATTGCGGTCGCAAATGTTACTCGATTGCTGAATGTAGAGACTTCATAAAATCTCCAATATCTAAGCTCTCGAAGACTGTAAAAACAAAAAAACTTTGCTTTAATTGTTTAGAAACGAAATACGTTAGAGACAAATGCCTTGGGCGGCCGTATGGAAAGTAGGGCATTGGGCGTCACGAGCTTTTACATTCATCCGTTAAGAACAATTCTGTATCCAACGTAAAGACCGAAACTAGACCAAAAGTTTTGAATATTAGTTACTCTTAACACATCTTCTTGCCTGTGAATAATCAATTATGACTAGGTTCAGAAATTATATCGAAATTTGTACTCATTCTTTTAGTCAATAACGACTTTTTAATGTTGATTCATGCCCTAATAGATTAAGGGTCTACGGTTTCAATAATAAACTCTAAAATATTGGGAAAACTTCAGTGAAAAACGTCACACGATAATGTAGTATTAAGAGGTATTGGTGGTGCTGATAACGTTACACTTTCCACACAACGTGTAGATTGTCAATTAAAGCTCGATTTAACAGTACTTGGTTAAAAACGTATAAGTTGTCAAAAACCTTGCTTTTCCTGTACAGAAGGTTAACTACGATGTATCTCAACTTTGCACTAATGAAACGGGCGTTTTCATTTAACCGTACAATGATGCACCGCAAATGTTTATAGGTCAAGGCAATATTCATTTGATAACTACTCAAGAATTCAAAGAGACAAAAAACAAATTTTTGTTTGTTTCACGATATAAATTGGGTTGGTCTATTCACGGTGGTTTTAACAAAAATGAATCCACAAGCTTGCAAGTTCTTTCAGAAAATCTCGGTGGCTATTTGCGAAAAAAAGCTTTCTCAGATGGAGATTTAAACGATTTAGTTATAGATTATTTTGTGACTGATGATATTATCAGTAAAGAATGCGATAAAATAAGTCTTTAAGATAAGTGTCTTAAAGATAAATTTTAGAAAATGCGTGTGAATATAGTAATGGAGCATGGAAAATCGGCTTACCGTGGCTTTCCGACGATTCAAATCTTCCGGACAGTCGTTCTGCCGCGTTTTGAAGACTTCAACTCCTTGAAAGAAAACTAGCTCGTGATAAAGACTACGCTGATTTATATAACCAAGAACTGCCTCGCTTATTAGAAAATAACTTTGCCGAAAAAGCAGACGATCTGTGCCGTAAAGGAATTTGTTTTCTTCCTTATTTTGGTGTGTACCATATAAATAAAACAGAAAAGATGCGCTTAGTCTTTGACGTGGTGGCTATAACGGAATCAAAAAATTTTAACGATCTACCGTTTACGGGTCTTGATTTCTTAAAACTCATTCCAGATGTCTTAATGCGTTTTTGCCAATACCTTTTCGCGTTAAAAGCAGATCTTCGTGATATATTTCTAAAAAATTAAGATTCGGAGAGATGATCACGATGCTTAGTGATTGTTGTGGAGGTATGGGGATATTTCAAAAATTCCTCAAGAATATTTAATGACTTCCATGTTATTTGGGTCAAAATCGTTACCATGCATGGCCTTATTTATCAAACAAGACAAATATTTATATCGGTCTTACAGTCACATTAGTAAATAAACATTAATATTATTTTTAATTTGACGTATGTGTGTGTGTAATTTTTAAAATTACACCCACACATGTATACGCGCTGCTCCATACCAAGCAAG
>JAPYYV010008144.1:0-20430 GCA_030522625.1 Copidosoma aretas | reverse complement strand
ATTGTTTCGATATTAACCTGGGTTTTGTGTCACGTGGTACTATACAATGCTGATGTGTTGTGTCATATGATTTTGATCACTGCCGATGTTTACGTGTGACTGTTGTAAATCGAGACTGTACTAATTATGCATCGCATGTTTCTACAAAAGTACATATATAAATATATATACATACACATATGTCAAATAGTAATAACAAGTAAAAACAACAGCTTATATGTATATGTAACGAGTGTGTATACTTTGATGTACTTGCAAATCCAGCTATCTGCAAAGAGCCCGTCGATATCGGCTCGTGCACGGTCGGCAACTACAAACGGTTCTATTACGACGACGAGTATCAAACGTGCAGAGCGTTCATTTACACCGGTTGCGGCGGCAATCGTAACAACTTCAAGTCTCTAGATTCTTGTCTTAAAGTTTGTCGTCGTAAGTCCAACGCTTGACGAATAGTCTGTTGCATAGTAACCCTCTTTTCTTCGTTCTGCTTTTTTTTTTTTTTATCTTACTTTTCTCCTCTGCTTACAATCGACGTGTACTCACAAAAAATGTCATCACCCAACCAGCGTGTAAATAATAATATCACTCCCGATTATCGCAAGCTCTTCCACCGCTGCTGTACATATATTTTTGCCACCAAGTTTAATTCCTACAATCAAACGTATGGCCCTCGATTGCACTAACTTGCTCGATGAAACATTTCAGAAATCAACACCATCCCGGACGACAATCAGGACACGAAGGACCCGTGCGCGGAGGCGACCGAGCACTGCAACCAGCTCCACTGCCCGTACGGCCAGGAGGACTACGTGGACTCGCAAAACTGCCAGCGCTGCCGTTGCGTCGAGCCGTGCCAGTCCGTCAGTTGTCCCGAGGGTACAAAGTGCGCCGTCACCCTCTCGGGGACGAGCGAGGACACCGAGTACCGAGGCATCTGCAACCCCGGTGCGTTCGGATCACTTTTCTGATGCCAGATTTCGGCGCGATCATAATGCAGTGCAACTTTTCCCCAAAAACTCAACGCATCATTCGCGCTGGAATATATTTTTTTTTTTTCCAGTAAAAATAATGCATGAAATTGTATGCGCGAGAAATCAAAACGAAAAAGTATCGGAGCATGTTGGGAAGAAAAAGTTCCAACACGCGTCCCCGTGTTTCGAAAGAAACTCCATTCACTGATAACGCGTCGCAGATATTTTGCTGGCACACATTTCTTATGGAGAACTCAAGCCAACCCCGCGCAACCTTGCCTCTTTCAGTGTCCAAGCCCGGCCGGTGTCCCGAGGTGTCCAACAGCACCAGGTGCGACCAGGAGTGCTACTCGGACGCCGACTGCTCGGGCGACCAGAAGTGCTGCAGCAGCGGCTGCGGCACCTCCTGCCTGAGCCCGCCCACCGAGGAGGAGTCGGCCACGGCCGCGCCGGCCTCGAACGCCTACAGGCAGGGGACGATACCGGCCGGCGCGGTGCCGGCCAGGATCGAGCAGCCCGAGTCGCCGAACGTCGTCGCGGAGGAGGGCGGCTACGTGACCATGCACTGCGTCGTCGTCGGCCAACCCGCGCCGCTCGTCGTCTGGAGAAAGGACGCAAAGACCGTGAGTATCCATCGGGACTCGATTTTTTCGCTCATCGTCTGGAAATGAAAACCACCGCGCGTTTCGTCGCGACAGATCGGCCAGAACGAGAACAGGCGGCGCATACTCGGGGACGGGTCGCTGCAGATCATCAATCTCTACCCGTACGACAAGGGGATATACGTTTGCACGGCCGACAACAGAATGGGCCCGCCGGTTCAGATAGAGTACCAGCTCGACGTCGCGGGTGAGTACAGCGGAGTATTATATGTAATTAGTATACTTAATTACTTAGTACACTTTCCGTCCGTGCCAAATTATACATGTACGCTAAAGCATAAATATTGTGAACTGTTGGTTGTAATATGGTCTAATGTGTTATATATCTTGTTGCTGTACTGTAGTTTTGTACGCGTTACTAACGAAAATGCGCAAGTAGAAGGTTTAACAATTGCACAATATTATCCTCTTGAGCAAAGTAAATATAAGTATGCTTCAGTATCAGGAAAAGAAACCCAAAGAAGCCGTGACTAATAATAATAATAATAATAATAATTATAATAATACCAAACGATCGCTGTATAATAGCCCCCCCCCCCCCCCGACTATTACCGCTACTTGGTAAACTAACAGCCCCAACACACCCGGGCCTTGCCTCCTAACTCTCTGAACCCCAGAGCCGCATGACTGTCCGCCGAACGTAATCGACGAGCCGAACCGGCCGACGACCGTGGCCCTCAGCTCGCCGACGATCCTGCACTGCTTCGCGATCGGTTGGCCCCGACCCACCGTCACCTGGTGGCGCAACGACAGCATGCTGCCCCTATCCTCGGAACACTACGAACAAGAATCCGACAACACCCTGCGCGTACGCTCGGTCACCCTCAGCATGCTCGGGGTCTACACCTGTCACGCTTTCAACGGTATTGGCAAGCCCGCCGAGTGGTCGACCGTTCTCCAGGCCATAGGCCCGGTCACCAACGTCAGGCCCGACCAGGAAAAGTACACCCAGTATCTGGTGCAGCCGCCCCAGAGGCCCGAGAGACCGAGCTATCCCTACAGGCCGAATAGGACGCAGAGCCAGGAGCACAATCAGACCTACGCGCCCTTCCCCACCACCAGGCGATACGGGATCATACCGCAGGTTGTACCGATCGGTGAGCCGACCACCAAGGCTCCCAGAGCCGACTATGCCAGTGAGTATATATACACATGCTACTCCGATACAAGACCCGGTTACGCTTATTGCAGTCGACGAAACTCCGCGGCTACGTAGTTTGAAAAATGCTTGATTATTGTTGTTTGTAATTGTGATTAACATGATGGTTTTGGATATACTGGCCGAAGAGACACTAATCCGTATAATTGAATGGGCGTACGTTTTAATGCATGCTGTGGCGGCTGTTAATTAAAACATTGTCGAATTGTATAAAATTTCGTTCTTTTTTCTTTCAGTTACAAGTTAATAGTGATTCGGGTAATTTTTTACTCGTCGAACGAAATTTGCTAACGTTGTTGTTTCTGTTCCCAAACAGCCCCGGTGCGCGTGAACGTGTCCGCGCCACAAGTTCAGTTCGCGGAGGGTGGCCCGGTCACTCTGCGCTGCAACGCGACGGGATACCCACCTCCGCGCGTGACGTGGTACAAGAACGACATTCCACTCCAGGACGACGACCGAATCAGGATTTCTGGTAACTTGGATTCATGTCCAAACTAATTATACAAATTGCCATGATCATTGAGTTTAACCATTATGCACACGATCGCAGAATCCAACGAGCTGACGATTTCACCCGCCAACTCCAACGACACCGGCAGCTACCGCTGCGAGGGCGTCAACCAGTACTCCAACAGTGCCGAGACCGTGGATATTCACGTGGCCGGTAATTATAAAATCATACCAGAATAAAAAACGATGTATTTGTCAAAAGTCGAGATATTTCAAATCATTTCTCGAATTTCAAACGCGTGTTTCAGGCATGTACATCGACCCCAACTGCCAGGACGATTCTCGGCTGGCCAACTGCACCCTGATCGTCGCGGCGAGATACTGCCACCACCACTACTACACCAAGTTCTGCTGCCGATCGTGCACGGAATCCGGACAACTGCCAGCACGGCCCGTGCCACCTTACGCCGGTCAGAGGACAAAGAGGTCGCTTTTTTCGTTTTTCTAAACAGAGGGGACAAGAATAACTAAAAAAAGAGTTTTGGATCAACGAGCGCGTGAGACGCTCTTATACCGAGTGCCAGTCACAATCAGTTTCGACCACTCGATGAGTGATCAGAATATAGTTTTCAACAGAAGCACGACAGAAAATCGAATTCAGCACACTGCCGAAGCCTTGGGTCGTCTATACATGGCAATAATAATACTAATAATAATAATAATAATAATAATAATAAGATTAATAATGATTGACGCTAAAAATATTGAAAGAATTTGAGGGGAAAACATTTTTTTTTTTTTCAATAAGCGTAGTGGTAAGAAGAAGCACCTATGTATAGACTGATCTGATGCTGACTCCTAGTCCAAAGGGCCGGTTTTGTATTATAAGCGCAAGCCCTGTGAGGCCACCAGGATTGCCTCGGCGACAGAAACTTAACAATATCTACTTATACTTTCATACTATCATCGCACAAAATTCAGTGATTTAAGGATAGGCGTATAGTAGTTGAATAATAAGAGACTTCTTTTTACTTTTCATAAATACAAGATGGTGGTGTTTCTTGATGGTAAAAATAAGTCTTGGATTTTTACCTCGACAACGACAAAGATTGTATAGATTACATAGACCTCGAATTCAAGTTTTTCCTGATCTTTACAGTAGATTACAATATCATAGTACAATCATTGTACCTCCGCCATACATCTCAGATATAAGATATATAAGAATATAAAGATATATACTTAAGGCGTAGGCTATGTATAAAGTATTGTACTGACATAAACATTGACGATTACGATCAAGAAAGTAGTAAATATAAGTATATAAATCAGTATGATTTTATCAAGAGAAACTTTTATAATTTTTATCAAACTTTTTGTCGCACATGGAAAAAAAGGACCGATCGCCCGTGCCGTTTACGGTTACGTTCGTATAACGTCTGGTGGTTGAACCACCGCTGCTGTCGAGTCATGCAATATTATATTGAGACAACTTTTATGAGCTTGTTACATTGTTGAAACATTGAAATATATGAAGAAATTTTAAGGCATTTTTAAAGTGTGCTACTGTGAAGCACGTTTGTTTGTTTTTTTGATACCGATCATCGCTGTGTCACAGGCATCAAATCAATCAGAGTCATGCTCAGTGTCAGTACCAATGACTTGTACTTTTATAAAAATGTTTAATATTCTTTGAGATGCATGTTAAGGTAACAATATTTATATGGATATGTGTTAAGCTTACAGCCATGTTACATTGTAAAGTATTAAATAGTTATATTGTGTAATATCTACGCGCATATCTCTATGAAACTTCTTTTTCCCCTGTACTAACTTTTCAAGTTCTCACATTTCTGATTTTTATATTAAACTTGTATAACACTGTCGATCAACGCGAAGATTTTATCGAATACTATTAACATTATCACTATCAAAGTGCAACCACGTTTCCAGTTAAAAAAAATGTACGGCAAAAAAGCTTCTTGTTTTTAATTCAAAACAAAAATTGTGTTTTATCAAAAAGAAGAAGGTCGTGTATTTGTACAGTTACTTAATATAAAGAGAAGGCTTCGACATCTGAGTAGTAACAATGTCTTGCATTTATATGTATGATTTGTTCCTTAAACATCAGTTGTGCAGTTGTTAAAAATGTAAACTACTGATGATAATTTCAATTTAATCAGAATAATAAATGGTTAATGTTTTTTTGTCAGTGTGGACTGTAAAAATAATGTGACGGCGAGCTTCTGCTATCTATTCAACTAGTAATCCGACAAAAAATTTATTGTTTAATGAATCTTCTTTTTTTCAGTTTACACTAAGTTTAAAGAATTAAAGTTTACTCTCAGCAAAGTCATAAATTTCTATAATGATATAATGATTAGTAACTCAATCCTTTGATTCAGCACATTAGCCGCATTATTTAATTTCAGTCACGAATCATGTGCCTTATTAGAGACGATGAGAAAATTTCATGAAAATGTGTTACCAAATGAACGAGTCGTTTTTAATTTGAGAGATTTGACAGAAGCAATCTAGTTAAAAATACACTATCTTTCTTTTCACAACGAAGCCAGTCGTAAATTATAAAAATTTTATAAGATTTTTTAATCAAAAACATTTGGATCTTTTTTGCAAAGTTTTCTCGTCGCGTATTTATGTATTTATCAAGAGGAAGCCGTGACCATATTAATTATAATAAATGTAGTTGTAGTGTTATACTGAGAGAACTTGTATAAATTGATCTTCCATAACTATACTGACCTTCTAGCAAAACTATTTTATACTTTCTTTTACTTTTGTACGAATCTGCCTAAAGTAGTAATATAGTTATGCACACATCGAACTTTCAATCCAAATAAAAAACGTTTTCGTCATTTCCGAATTTCAGAAAAAAATAAAAAACCAACATATCGATAACTCTGAACGACGCTTACTATAAACGAGACATCAAACAAAAGACAGTTCAAATTTACGTCTTACCCATAATCTACGATAAATGAATAATTAAAGAGTTTTTACAAATCCGTAATATCGACCGTCAATGAGTCGAAAGTACTCTACCAGGAATCGTCTCTTTTGTTATATTCTTTATTCGGGAACTTACCTCGCGTATCGATATTATTCGTAGATTAGTCGTGAACAGCCGATTTATCAACATTATAAACGAAACATATAACAATGTATAACAATCAAGTATGCTGTGCTCAATAAACGAATAACCATATCTTTAAAGCATATTGTCATTCGTACTGTTTCAGAAGCATGCGATAATGCGGATTTTTAAAGACAAGAGTTAATGTGTGTTTCGAGAAAAGTATATCAAATTTTAAAAATCATATCTAAGATTGAAGAAATAAAAAAATATGATTGTTAGACGTGTAAGATGAAGAGAAGAGTATCAAACGCACCCACTTCAGTGCTATACCATGAAATCTTTAAGTAAAAATCTCTATTGTAATTGTTAGTATTTCTGTAGGATAAGCGATTAATATATTGGAAAAATTGAACGACGGCGAGATACCGAGAGGCAGTCGGCTAACGAGTGCCGCACTTGTACGGTTATATTGTATTATGGACAATAACAATTATATTATACTTAAGCTCCTCAAATGAACAATTTAACATGTAAAAAATAAATAAATAAATAAATGAATATAAAAACAATTCACCACGAGAGTCGGAGTCGGAGAGCAGCCTGCACTGGCATCCCCTTGAAATGTATATATACCTTTAGCAGTGCTCTGCACCCAGCTATACCCTACGACTCCCTGCCCTTCTTGAGAGCCTTGGCGTGCATGTAGTAGCGCTTGTGCTGCTCCTCGATGAGCAGGGTACGCTGCATACGTTCGGTGGCGATGCGCTCGATCTTCGAAAACAGGTCACTGTGCACGGCTATGCACTTCCGGAAGTCCTTGCGGTCGAGCCTGTAGACCTCGCATACCTCGACCGCCACGACGCTCGCGACTCGCCGCTGGTCCTGAACGAGGAGAGCCACTTCACCAAAGTGCGCCCCATCCTCCAGGAAACAGACCTGCCGATCGGGGGTGGGATCGTTACAACGTATATTGGATCTTGTTGACGGAGTTGAGTAAATGGGTACTTCTTTGCCGGTCGGCGTCAGGATGGCAACGGTGCCGCTGGAGAGGAAGAACATGCAGTCCCCCTGCGTCCCGGCCTTTATGATCATGTCCTTGGCCAGGTACAGCTCGGGCTTAAGGTTGGCGACGATCTGCGTCAGTATGTGCTTAGGCAGGTCCTGGAATATTTCCACGTTCTCCACGAGACGCCGACAGGAGTGCAGGGTCACCTCCTCCCTCAGAGATGCTTTTAAATGTCGAATTTTCCCCCCCGCGCTGGGGTGCGTTTAAATGTCGAATTGTTTTTTTTTTTTTTTCTTTACTGCCGCAGTACAAAGAGTAGAACGTACAACAGGTAACATCCAGTTTCTTTTTTTATTAATTTTTATCCAAAAAACCACGACCAACCGGATAAATTGGACAAAATCTTCTTCTCCCGGAAGTAACTGCCTCGGAAGCGGTAGTGGTAGTAAGCCAGGAGCCTCTGCTTCATGTACGGAGGTAGCTGTTTCTGTCGCACAAAAGCGGACAGCTGGTTGACGATCTGCTCGTACTTGGATGCGGAGGCCTTTCGCTCGGCCACTATTTGCAGCAGCATCACTGCAGTGGACGGAGAAATAATGTGAAAAAAACCAAATGGTCAAAAAGTTACATCGACGACAATATAATTGTACACATATAATTATAATAATCATAATAATCTACCAATGATGTAGCTCTCGAACAGTCTGCCAAGGACCATGAGAATCGTGCAAACTGCGATGTGGCCCCCGGTCTGCGGTTTGACGCCGCCGTAGCCGCTGGCGGTGAAGTTTTCGAGGACGATGAAGAGCGCCTGCTGGTATCTGTGTACGATGTTCTTGAACTGCAAACTCGCCAGCCAGGTTTCGCTTTCCTTTGGTATAATTTTGTTCTTTGAATATAAAAATCTTGCTAATTAATGGAAAAATAGGGTTACCGATATCTTTTGCTGTTGAACTTGTACAATATAGTTACGGTATCTTTTATTGAAGGTTCAACAGCAATAGCCATTTCTTCATTCTATGTAATACGTATAATGTCTAAATGTTGATTGAACCACGCAATCGTCCAATATTATATGTATAGAATAATATGAAATTCCAAGCTCGTACATCTTTAGCTTCTACCAGGACGTGGATCATGATCCGAGGTGTGATGTTACAGAGGCAAGTGAACCAATGTACTATGTACGTATAGAGAAGCAGCGTCAAAAACATCTGGCACGATATATCTTCACCGTAGTTCTACGAAATTTAATTTCAATCATCGTCTCGGATCTGCGTGTGCTATTTTATATCATAATAGTAGTTAAAAACTATTAACTTGAAAGAACTGCTGCATGTACAATCTGAAAGTAAAGTATCGGGCCAGTCGCAACAGAGGTATCATGTTGATGTATACGTGAGATGGGCTCGGTTGACTCGGTTCTGACGAGGCCCACAGAGTCAAGTAGTCGTAAAACACAGTAGATACGATGTCTACGAGCATGTATCTTTTCAAGTAATGCCTGTTGATTGAAATAATTTTCTAATTTTTCGTTCAAGTGCCCGTACTTTGAGCAGGTATAGACAAATTAACGTTACTTCAAAATCATCATTTGATCCATCACAAATTCGTCTTTTTCTCTGTGGTAGTAGCCAGTGATACAGTTCCCGAAAATATCGATCCACGAGATAGCAGAAATAATCAGATTCAATACTAAAAAGTGGTGAGTCTGGTGATCGATTATCACGAAGCACATCATGAACGGCACTATGATAAATAGGCCAAAGTACACGACCACCATGACTATTTCCCAAAATAATCTGGAAACTGTCAGGTATGCAGTAACCCATGGTTTTGAAAGTATATCAGAATAAAAAAAAAAAAAAAAAAAACTTAAAATCACCTCATTTTACTGAAGGGATGGATGATCCACCACTGATTTTGGGATTCATGGCGTAATTTTTCCTTATTAGCCACGGCCAAGCTAATGAGGTACTTTTGGCATTTCGGGTGATTTTCGTAGATGGTGCTCCACGAACGAAACAAACTTTTGATAGGATGTAATTTACCCTTTGGCTTTGAGATTATGAAATCGGATCGTCTGGTCAATTCACAGCGATGGGTGCCAAACATGTTTTTGCTGGGCTAAAGAAACACTGATTTATCGTTTCTCATCAACGAAAATCGATTTTGTAAAACGCTTTGTACACTTATGTTATTATACTATTCAAACAATGACGTTTCATTGCTTGTTTGTACTTTAACCTATAGTGAACGGAATAGAATTTTAAAAGAAACAAACAAATGCAAGAATCGAGGAGGGCATCATATACATGTAATGGTCATGTTAGATACTTCAAGAATTTATTAAAAATTTGCTAACTCTTTACAACAAATCATTCTTCAATTTTTCAAATTTTGCAACATTAGAAAACTTTTTTTACTAAGTATTTAACGAAATAAGCTTAAAAACATTTTTGCAACATTAATGATTTTTTGCATAGTTTACACAATGGCAGAATAAAGATCAAAGGCTCTTGAGCCTGGAGCCTTCAAGATCATTTATCTATCATCCGATTCATGTGGTCGGATTATTTTTAACAAAAACTTCTCAGCCATATTGGAAGGAAAGTACTTGCATGGAAATTTACCGATACAATACGTAGAAAAATCTTTGTAACAATAATGTGTATTAATAAAATTCTAGTACACTGAAACATATGTACAATCTCAACAATTTAACAGTTTTAACAATCTACTTTCGGCGACCTCGATCGATTCAACCGAAATTTTATTTTGTTTAATAAATTGTTCATTTCACTTTCTCCTGACGTACCACTAAAATTATTCCCAGGTATCGCAACGACTTCATACGACCGAGATCTTAGATAATCATAGCAAATCGAGAATGGACCCAACAATTCACCTGTATTGCGACCAAACATTACTATTGGCAGAGCCAATATTATGACGCTGAAAAAGAAATTTTTAAATATTGATTTCTAAAAGTTTAAAAAAATAATTTGGAATAATTTTTCTTACACTGTGCAATCATCAGGAACATTCAAATCTTCTATGTATTTGACATCTTGATCAATTATTTGAGGAGTGAGTACTTCTTGGTTTTTAAATACTAAAACGTAATCTGCAAAATAAAATTTGGTTTAATCAACTTTTTTTGCGTGATTCCTGTTCCATTCTTATGGTTATATCTTACCAAGTTTATGAAATAATTTGCTTCGAAGGTGTGTTTTGAAATATTTGGAACCGTTTAGGACTTTTTCAAGACTATAGGATAAGAGGAGATTTTCGTTCTGACTTTCATGAAGTTTTTCAAACTGTTGTAATGCTTCTGAAGGTAGTTTGGGTCCATCATAATTTGGTAACATTTGCAATGTTTGCCACAATCTAAGATATGTATGCTTTGTTTTCATTGAAAACCCATTATAATTTGTTTTAAAAACTTGTTCCAAAACTAACGAATCGTAACAACCTATGCTTGCCAAATGAAAGCAATATATGAGCTGTGTTTCAGCTCTGCTTTTAAAGATTTCTCCGTTTTGATAATATTTATATATTGCATCCCAAAAAAGTGGTTTATAGTTCATATATGATAAGCCAGTCAAGAGGACTAACAACTTATGAAAGTTGTACATCTTGTTTGCTTGACTTACTTCATATTCCTCATAAAATACTGCTGTTAAGTAACTTAGTAGATTTTTGTTGACGTGGTTTATTTTGTTAAAGTATGATAAACATATTGCACCATCAGCAAAGTTAAATTCTTCCTTTAGGATTCTTTTTGCAAGTTCATCATACAAAGTACTGTTATAAAATTTGTTATTTCTGAAAAAAATATATATAATTGAAAGCTTGATGAAACAAAAAAAAACCATTCATCCAAGTATTAGACTTACTCATCTTGAATTTTCCACTTACTTATCAACAACTATTTTTTTGTCAAACAGATTCAATAAAAAAATAATATCACGTTTTGTAATATCATCAGCATCTTGTATCAACTTATTATTTGCTTGTTGAACAACTTTGTACCAAGCAGTTGGAGTTTTATCCAAAAGACACACAGCTTTTAGAATTGAAACTGCTTGACTTGTTGATATTTTATCGAATTTGCATTCCCCTAAAGCCTTCATGATTGGGTGGATAATATTTTCATTTGGCAAATGATTATATGCATAAGATAAAGCATCAGCTAAAAATCTTTCGTTGTTTTTGTCAAAGTCTGCATTCAATTTAACAATAAAATGTTTGTTTAAACTTGTTGATAACTTTCTCGTAACTGAAGTTGGTTCTATTCTTGAAAGGATTTTGGATAAAGTATTAAAGTCTCTAATTGTTGAAGTATCTAAAGCAGACTCTGTCCGATGTAAAAGTGACGAAATAAGTTCAGAGTTACTTGGCATTTTCAGTTTCAAGAGAACATTTACAATATCTAAGGCCTCTGAACTGAATATTTTTTTAATATTATCATTTATGATGGCACATAAGTCTTTAAAACAAGGCTGACCGTGTAGTTGTTCTAGCCTCAATCTATTTGAACTACAATAATGCTTTAAATTATTTAGTGCTAGGATGATGTTATGTCCACTAATATCTTCTTTTTTAGCTTCCAATAAGGTCTGAACACTTTGTGGAATAGATACATTTGCAATCCTTTTTCCACTGAAGTTATCAGTAGTACGTACATTTTGGTTCAGTATTTGATTTGCTAGTACAATGGAAAACAAGAATGTATAATAATCAACAAAAGTAAAATTATTAAAATATAATTTATATTACCTTTAAAATGTTCATATCTTTGACATCGATAAATAACACTAAACTGAGAAAGAGACACTAAACTACTTAAATTTCGTGATAAACCAAACATCCTTTTGATTAACATTTTTAAAGCAAATGATAGATTGTAAGTGAAAGGATTAATTTTTTTTTTTACGCTCTGACAATCCTAGCGCTTACACACTTCGTACTTATTTTTAAAAAGAACGATCCATTTAAAAGAGTCGTGATTCGTTTGTTTGATATCACAAGAGAATAAACTTTGAAAAAAATTTTAAAAAACCACGTGTTCTTTGCTACGAAAGATAATTCACCAATTTCATCCAATCGACGACAGTAAACAATAATGACAAAGGTTTTCTGTAGATACCCCATTTGCCGAAAAATGGTGAGATTGTATTACATACTTAGCAGACGGATTTACCAATCAAAACATCAAAGGGGTCGAGGTATATATGTGCTATCTAATAATAAATGTCTTCCATATCCATAGAGAACTAGAGATGTTAGAGAAATTCTATTATCTCTATGTCTTATCCTAATTTTCTATCTACATACAACATGCGTCAATTGTCAAAATCCAATCTTAAATTTTAGCAAAAAAAAAAATTAGAAAATCTCTTCCCATTTCTGACCTCCTGCGTCCTATGTAAGATTAAAGCATCATAAAATAACTCTATTTCACAAATCAAGAGATTCAAAAGAGCTATTTAGCATTGTAAAGTATGTTAAAGATTTTACATGCACAGGTATATTCGTAAAAAAGTGATCTAAAAAGTAATCTAACTTAAATTTTAAATATTTGAAAAAACTTACCACAGAACACGAGGACATTCATATTTACATGTTGTCCCGCCAAAGATGCAGGTATGTTCTTGCGTGTCTTTTGTTTTTTTCATCCTGTTTGGCTGTTTCCAAGTTCGCAGCTTTGACAGTACGCATAATGTTTGCAAACATTGCAAGCAAACATTTTCCTAGAGAATAAAGATGCCGCCGTAAAGTATGTACACTTACAAGAACTTATATGTACAAAGTAAATTGAGAGTTAAAACGTAAATAAGGACGTTAATAAGGCGGTTAAGGACCGCGCGGGAAATCCGGGGACACTGTGACACTACTGAGGGTGCGTTCCGATCGAAATGCAAGACAGTGACGGCGGAGCCAATGAGTGCTCAAGGTTAGCCAATCTCTCGACGTTGAGCGGTCAAGCCATGGCATGGAGGCTTCTTTCTGATTTCTGACGTTGATGGCATTATACGTATATACTTACTTATATATACGTTGGTTTCATTCATTTCTTCTCTCTCTCTCGACAGTCTCGACTCTCACTTCTCGAGTTCTCGCTTCTCGCTGACGGACCTGACTAACCTGACTCACCTGACCGTTGTCACATAATTGACATACGAAATACGAATTTAAAAGCCGCTCAGATCACTGACGTGTATGTACTTACATTATATTTTGCTTTTTCGTCAATCGTGCTTGTCGTGCTTCACGTGCAGTGAAAATAATAATTCCTGATTTTTTGACAATTTCCATCACATCTCCCAAAAAGGTTGACAAAACATGTCAACGGCGGATGTCGCGAGCACCATTGTTGAGGAGGAAGATCTCGGAGAGTGCGGAGGACAGGCTAAATCCATAAAAAGTTTGGAGGTAAATAAACAGTGCACGCATGGTCCAGTTACCATACTTTATGCTTACACCAATGTTATTATGGCGATATTTATCCTCTTGTTTTATTTTAGTACGGGGATTCGCACGCAATTACCGCTTGTTGAAAAATTACATGGTTTATAAATTTGCAGGCTGATGTTTCCTTACATTTTGTACGAAATGATTCAGATGTCAACAAAACATTTAATGTTTTTTATTGTCTTGTATTTTGAAATATTTCCATTCAGCGGTTTGAGCGATTTTTGAATACAACAGGTACACTGAATTGTCCTATTTGAAATTTTTTTCAGAGTACTTGTTAAATTATTTGCTCACACATTCGTTTTTTCTCAAATTAACATATTTGTACAGCCTCGTGTACCAGTTTTTTTATAATAACGATTAATAGAATGGCCAAGTTGATTTTTTCAACTATTTTAACTTGAATGATGATTTCAGGGTAATGGCATCACAGCTAGTGATATTAAGAAGCTGGAAGAGGCTGGATTTTACACAGTCGAATCGGTGGCATACACACCTAAAAAAGTCCTGATGACAATCAAAGGAATCAGTGAAGGAAAAGCAGACAAAATTATTTTGGAGGCTTCCAAGCTAGTTACCATGGGTTTCAAAACAGCAGCTGAAGTTCACATGATCAGAGCAAACATAGTTTACATCACAACTGGTTCAGCAGAGTTGGATCGTCTTTTAGGGGGCGGAATAGAAACTGGATCCATCACAGAAATTTTTGGAGAATTCAGAACTGGAAAGTCCCAGTTGTGTCACACACTAGCTGTCAATTGCCAATTACCTGTTGATATGGGAGGTGCAGAAGCCAAATGCATATACATCGATACAGAAGGCACTTTTAGACCAGAAAGATTAATTGCTGTCGCCGAAAGGTACAAGATAAGTGGTGACAATGTTCTTGACAACGTAGCTATAGCAAGAGCTTACAATTCCGACCATCAAACTCAACTTTTGATCAAGGCAAGCGCTATGATGGCAGAGTCGAGGTATGGACTACTGATAGTAGATAGTTCTACTGCTTTATACAGAACAGATTTTGCGGGAAGAGGAGAACTGGCAGCAAGACAAATGCATTTAGCTAGATTTCTCAGACTACTACTCAGATTAGCAGATGAATTTGGCTGTGCTGTTGTTATCACAAATCAAGTTGTAGCTCAAGTTGATGGTAGCAACATGTTTGGAGGCGATACGAAAAAGCCTATTGGTGGTAACATAATAGCTCATGCCAGTACAACTAGGCTGTACTTGCGCAAGGGAAGAGGTGAGACTAGAATTTGCAAAATTTATGATTCACCTTGTCTGCCAGAAAGTGAAGCGACATTTGCCATTAATGCTGATGGAATCGGTGATGTGAAAGAGTAGTAGTGCATTGTACATTATCACTTGCTATCATATTATTTTATTTTTTCCGGAAACAAACAGTGTATATTATTTTAAGTAGCGTATGAGAAAAACAACAGAGTGGACACATCAAATAATTAAATCATAAAAGTACCTCATTTCATAAATTAATTAATGAAATTCAAAATTTATTTCTTTCGTGTTTTTATTGAAATTTTAATGTATCAGCAATACAACCCCTTGTTATGTACTATTTATTTTTGTACTGTGTACAGGTGTTACAAAAAAAGTTGACTGGCGACACTCCTAATTAATCATAAGTTAAAACATAATGTAAACTTGAGTAGGTTAAAGAGTATGTATTCACGCGAAAAAGTTTAAATTTCGTTATAATATCAAACAAAATTTTAATAAAAATTATATAAATGAAACAAAAATATTTGATCCAAACGAATTTGAGAAATTTTTTAACTATTTATCACTTTGTTATATGCCGAAGCATAAATAAATTAAGAATGAAAAAAAAATTCATTGTTCCGAATCCTACTTATACAAAAAATAGATTACTCTTGCTTTGTTTTTTAACAAATTAAGGTTCATTTTCATAGACGCTAGTTTTCATGTGAGCGCCAGCTCCTTAATATTTGTGCAAAATATATTGTCCATCATGCATGAGTAATGAGTGAAAAAACTTGCAAAAACTGTACCCTAGGTGATTCAGAACATTTGCTTTTCACCAAGGTACTTACTTACTGAATAAATGAAGTTAACCTCCGATTTGGACTTTCAACACTTGATATTTTTTTTTTTCGATCGGCAACCTTCCACTTTTGCGATTTCACTAAGAAGGGGATTATTTCAACTTTTACCTGATTTAATTTTCTGTATCCAGTAACATGCTATAGCATGTGGCTCAACATTCTGCCGAAAAAAGCTAACTTTCGGTATAACAGAATTCAAAATTTCCCGTAAAACCCATGTAAAAATTTTTTTTTCGATTTTGGTCGGCAACGACGGCAACATGTCCTGAAATTTTAATTGTAGATTCGTTGAGCTGAGCTTGAGTCTTATTGCACCGTGCGATTTCAACCTGGGTGTAATATCTCTAATTTCAAAAAAGGTGATGAGCCTCAGAAAAATGTTATCATGAATTTGCCTTTGAAGCAGAAAATTATTTTTACTAGAATCACAACTAAGTATAAATATTAAAACTAAAAGCAATGAATCAACCTAAGTAGATTTGGATCCAATCAAAATTTCGCGGGGTTGATGCTGATTCAGTTAGTTTTCCACGAAAAGCAAGAAATGTTGAAATTCTGCAAGTCAAAATTATTTTTGTCTTCCCTAACTTCCCTTTCATTGTTGGCGTCTCGCGAACAGTTGACACGTGGACGTGAATCGAGTTTATCTGCATGTCGTCATCTCGCTGCCGCTAACTGTTTTAGAAGAAATTCACACCGTAGAAATAGCTTTGCAGCGCTGCATAAGTAGGTAGTTTAACAATTTATTCATTCTTATGTGCACTCAATTTCCAATTTTCGTATTTATTTAAGTTTCAAATCAAATGTCTTTTGAATGCTATGCATAGGTTAGATCGATGGTTACATTTTTTTTTACTGTCGCTCTTTATGTTGATTTACACACATTTCCTATCTGTACAAGGAGTACTTATGTTATTGTAAAAAAATCACAAAAGATCAAATTCAATACAATTAATACTTTTTTGTTTTAGTCGGCATCATACCCTTGCAAATATGAGTGACTATATTTCTCTGTACACTTTGCCAAATAGCCAGCCATTTGTTCGATTAAATTGTGAGGCAGCATTTAATGGTCTATCAAACAAAGAAAAGTTGTATGCCCACTACCTGAGCCAAGCTGCATGGCATGGTGCTCTCATAGTTTATGTGCAGACATCGCCTGAATCACCATTAATATTTGCCCTTTTGCACAAAGTCTTCCTTGCTGAATCAATAGCAGATTTAAAAAAGACTGCTCTTGATGCTGGCTTTACAGAAGATGAGTTCACTGTAAGTAATTTGTTAAGGTCTCTTTTATTTGCTTACCGACTTACATTTAAATATCAAATTTGGTTTTCACAGGCCTTTTTAGTGTATGCAGGTGGAGTATTCTCTTACTCTGGAAATTACAAAAGTTTTGGAGACAGTAAGATCATACCCAATCTGCCCAAAGAAAAGTTTGTGCAATTAATCAAAGGATCAAAGGCTTTCCTGGCTGACAGTTCTAGCATACAATTTCTATTAGATAAAATTATTGATGCAGTATATAATCTAGAAGGTAAAGTTAAGAACTTGGGTCTAGGTAGCAAAGGAATAACTACGTACTTCTCAGCAAATTGTACAGAGGAAGATGCAAAACTTGTAACCGAGTTTATGAAAAAACACTGTTTACAGTCTTACAATGCCAGATGTTTTAAAACAGATGTTGATGGTAAAAACTACAAGTGTGAATATGAAATACGATTAGCCTCAATTGAAACAACTGACGATCCTAAAATCACTCTCCCTGAAGAAATCTTTAAAAATGCCCAATTCAAAATAACTAGAGGAGACTACAATCTGCTCTTGCAGTCCGTTGTGGAGAATTTAAAGAAGGCCAAAGAATATGCTGCCAATGACCTAGAAGTTAATATGATCGAAAAATACATTGAACACTTTGTTACCGGATCTTTGGAAGAGCACATAAATGGATCTAGATATTGGATAAAGGATAAGGGACCTGCAGTCGAAACCTATATTGGTTTTATTGAGAATTACAGAGATCCAGCTGGTCAAAGAGGAGAGTTTGAAGGATTTGTTGCAATGGTAAATCGTGAAATGTCCCAGAAATTCGGAACTCTTGTTGATAACGCCGAAAAATTGTTGCCGATTCTACCCTGGGGCCGAGATTTTGAAAAGGATGCGTTTTTGAGACCTGACTTCACATCACTTGATGTTTTGACATTCTCAGGTTCTGGAATTCCAGCTGGTATCAATATACCTAATTACGATGAAATTAGGCAATCTGAAGGATTTAAGAACGTATCACTTGGCAATGTGATTTCAAGTCAACCGAAAGATAAGTTACCATTTTTATCAGATGAAGATGACGCCCTGTTAAATGAGATGAGAGTTCCAAGCTTTGAGGTGCAAGTAGGTCTTCATGAGCTGCTGGGTCATGGTAGTGGTAAATTATTTATGAAGCGCGCTGATGGAACATACAATTTTGATATAGAAAATGTTAAAAGTCCTATCGATAATCAGCCTATTACCAAATACTACAACGTTGGAGAAACGTATGACTCAGTTTTTGGAGCATTAGGATCTTCATACGAAGAATGCAGAGCTGAATGTGTTGGTCTTTACATATCTCTAGAAAAAGACGTAAACAAGATTTTTGGTTACGAGGGTCCAAAGGCAGACAAGGTTGTTTACGCTAATTGGCTGAGTATGTTTTGGATGGGTCTTGCTAAAGCTTTAGAAACGTATCAACCATCGACAAAAAAGTGGTTACAAGCTCACTCCCAAGCTCGTTACGTTATACTTAGAGTTTGCTTAGAAGCTGGAGAAGATTTTGTTAATATTGTTGAGACAGAACCTGGCAAAAATTTAAGATTGACTGTGGATAAAAGTAAAATCAACACTGTTGGTAGAAAGGCTATTGGAGATTTCTTGAAGAAGTTGCAATTCTACAAAAGTACTGCAGATTTTCAGGCTGCAGAAGAAATGTATGATAAATACAGTGAAGTGCCTGAAGATGGTCCCTATCCATGGGCCAAATGGAGGGACATTGTCTTGACTCACAAGAAACCAAGGATAATATTTGTGCAGTCTAACACCAGCATTGATAGTGAGTATCACAAAGAATTCATTAAAAATTTTGTTTAATATTGAATAAAAACTATTCTCTATTTTTTTTCAGAGTCTGGATCCGTTGCAATAAAGAATTATGAGGAGACATCTGAAGGATTCATTCAGTCACAGGTTGATAGATTTCCGTCTTCAAATGTATCTGAATCTTTGGTCAAATTGTGGGAAAGAGATACGAAATTCTTCTACCCTGAAGAGCTTATGAACTGAACTCTTGTTGATGACTATTAAAAAAAACTCTCCGCATTTAAACGTATGTTCTACAAAACACGTGTTAATCACCTGAACAGTTTAATAATTTACTTTTAGAGAGTGTTCTAAACTTTTATAATTACTTACGTACAATAATTATTGTTTAATAAAATTGTAACACTATTTTTCAAAAAATGTATTCTTGTAAATCACTGGTTAAAAAGTATATTCTAATACTTGCACATACACAGTAGGTCAGGTCGTAGAAACTTGGACAGTTTTTTCTTTTACATACACCGAGGAGCTACTTATGTTTTTGTGTGGTTTTGATAAGACACTAAAATTTTGTTTAATTTTGTAAACAATTTTTTCTTTTTTCTACTTGTTCTTAAAAAAATTACATTTTGAACGAAGTGTTTTTCATAAGTGTGCCTGTGGGTGGTATTCGTTTTACAGAAATCAAAACTTCTAATATTAAAACTAAAAGCCAAAATACAGGACCAGAGTGCTTGAGGTCCTAGGATCCACCCTTTTTATTCAATGAATATAACCCCCCTAAACTCGATAAGCAAGGGTGGATTACTTTAATCGTTGCCGATTAATTGTTGTTAATGAATTTTTGTTAACAAATACAAAAATTCAGCTTTTTGTTTCGGAAAACTTTTGTTTAAATCCTTCATGCAATTTGGAAAAGAAAATTTCACATGAATTCTATCCGCAAATCACTTCAATGAGAGATGTAAGTTTTAGAACTTTTCCAACTCGTTATATTTCTAAATTTCTACAAAGTATACCCGAATAGAAATAAACCTACAGTAATGATGATCCAGTCTGGATTCATGTGATGGAGGACTGGATCCATTAAATGGATCGATTGTGTTCGCAATTGTGGATCAATAATGGATGCAGGCTACTGGGACGGTATCATGTGACTGATGTGATATGTAAGTATGTATACATACCTTTTAAGAATGTTTTTTTGACTGATTTTAGGCTTCTGCACATGGGCAGTTGACGAAAATCCGAAAATCGGTCGAAAAAACATTCTCAAAAGTTACATGATACGGGCCAATTCGCGATGGGAAGCAAGCTTGTGCGCCCTCTGGTAGAGTAAAAACGAACCCTAGCAGAGCGAGAAATATCAGGTGATTCAATGGGTGAATCAGTTATTTGGCCGATTAGTAATTAAATAGAGCTTATTGTGCATTAAAATGT